>JBBPMH010000370.1:0-30537 GCA_038090235.1 Pulveroboletus ravenelii
CACATCTCCCCGAGAAGCAACCTTGGAAAATACCCGCAAAGGTCTCAAGGGAAAGGACAAACTGTCGTTACCAAATAACTACCCTACTCTTCCCGAACCGAGATGCACGAAAGAGGGTTACTCCTTCTTGTCCTTCTCCGTCGTTGGTCTTGCAGTCTCCTCTTTCTCCACCCTTTCCAATTCCCTCAGCTCAGCCCTGCGTGCATATGCTTGGCCACCCTACGTTCAGAAATAAAATTCAGCGAACCGTAAAAGTATGGCCGCACGTGAGGTACAAGGGCGGGAACGAAGATGTCGAGAAAAGCAGATAGCACGGGAAACGGCACCGGCTATGAGACGCCGCGAGAATACATGTACCACGCCTGAGAAAGAAAGCGGCGCATCGAACGGCGTCGCAGCAGCCGAGAACCAAACCAAGCAGCCGCACGCTCGGTAATCAGGACTTACCTGAAACCCTAGTATTGCACCGAGAACAAGCATCATAATCGTATTCCCGGCTGATAGGATTCTCATGGCTTCGATGCGATCACTCATGGTTTCCACCTCGGTTGGAGTTACGACCGTGCGCAAGCAAGGGATCGTCACGGTCACATAGACCGACATCGCGAACATGTAGGCAGCTTGGACCGGCACGTCAGTACAATATGCTCTCGGAGGGCTGCCAAAACGGCTTCACCTAAGCTCGAGCCATCAAAAAACATAGCGCTCTCGTCCCACTGGATGAGCTTTGCAACAAGGCCGATCAAACCGACCCCTATGAAGCCATGCAGAAGCGCCTGAGGCCATTTCGTCAACTCGCGGCATCAGGCAGGGTTCTGGAAGGACCAACCTTGATGGCGGGCGGCGCGTTAAAGAACGTAGCGTAAAACTGGAATCCATCCTTGATGGTGTCCTCTGTCAAGTCCTGGTACAGAATCCGGTAGTCGACGAAGAGGCATATGAACAACACTCCTTATAAAAGATGAGGGACGTTATTGCACCATGAGGGTGGAGTTAGCGAGCCTACAAACTGCACATAGAACACAACACACCAAGGAAAAACGAGCAAGACGCAAGTACTGCGCCCTGTTTGAAGCCCATCGTTGAGACCAAGTGAAGCGTGCGAGGACATACATGTCAATGTCGATTTGTTTACACGGTCCACAGCCACACATGCTCTAGTCTACTCCCGATGGGTTGCTGCCTTGGAGCGCTTTTTGCACAACAACTTGCCATATCATATCATTCACGCCTTTCGCTTTCCCCAGCTGCTTCTTTAGCTCCTCCACCTCCGTCTCGAGCTCTGCAACCCTGCTCATCAATGGGGCTCCCAGAGGTTCTGCTTCTGTCGGCTGAACGAATGAAAAAAGATCCCGTTGAAGTTCAGACTCGCAGTAGTCATATTCGCATCGGCCAACTTGCAATGTCTATTGAAATAAGCAGTCGGCCCCTCCGACGCAAACAACCAACTCACCTCACTCGTGATCGGCAGCATCATCGACACCTCGTGCAGTTCTCTTGCGTTCACATCTTTCATTCGGTGAAATGCCGCAACTGGACGGACTGGCATAACATCGCGGGCATCTGCCGTGCTAGCTACGTTCAGAGAGAGACTGATATGGCCCACAAGGTCCGGGGGCTTGAGCATCGTCGCAAGGAACGATATCGACATGCCTTTGTGTGTAGAAACCGTCCGCAGAAGTTGATGTGACGCGATGTCATAGACGTGGATGAGTCCTAATGCTGTTCCAACCAGAAGTAGTGACCCGCTCAATGAGATACTCAGGGCAGTCACAGGCTGATCAACGTCAATGAGTCGCTTTCGCCTGTTCGCGTCGTCCGCATCGAAGTGGACGACGTCGGATGCACCTGCGCCCCCAATTGCTTCGATAAAGATTCCTGGATTATTTTTAATTTCGCGTTCGCGAAAAAGGTTTACCTGGTAGATGGAACCATCCGGTGAAGAGGCGAAAAAGAGGCGTTCACTGGCGTCCCAAACGAGGCAACGTATTGGTTTTGGAAAGTGAAAGGTCGTTATCAGGGACTGAGTGGCCAGGTCCCATAACTGTTCATGCTGTCAGTCGAGTCGAGAACCAGTCAGCTTGACACTCTGATTACCTTTACGGTATGATCAAGTGATCCAGTCAACACACGACACATCGGAAACGAGCCTAGACCGCAGACGACATCTGACACTGGGAGGGTGTGGTCGGATAGCGTGAATTGTGGGAGGGGTTGATCATTTTGAAGGTCGTCGTCTACCAATCTGGGGGGAGGGGACCGAGTGAGTTTATAGGACTATTTACGACAAGAGAAACACGGACTTCGACACTGACCAGACGCTGACACCAGAATCTGCGCTCGCAGAAACCAATACCATTCCGTCGTAAGTAAACTTGAGTACGTTCACTTGACGGTAGTGAGCATCCCAAGAATTGTAGAGTATGCCCGACCCGACCTACTATCCATAGAGTCATGACACGGGACACGTTGAGCAAGATGAAACGGAACGCGCCTCCCAGAGGTATATTCGGCCTTGAGCGGTACCGCCAGCACAGTATCTTGCCTTTTGATCCAGCGCCAGACAACTCAGCTTTTCTGGCAGAACCATCCTGAGGGCGATCTGGTCCTGTCCGCCGATAGTGAGTTACTGGTGGTCGATCCCTGGGGGCCTCGGGATACACACACCTTTTGAAAATTATAGACATGCAAAAGGGCCTTGTCTGATTGCGCCGCGAGCACAGCTCCCCCTTGACCATCTTTTGTTTCTACAAAGGCGCTGCAATGTGGTGTAGAACTAGTTTGCTTGAAGGAGGAGAGGACGTTGCATGTCTGGAGATCATGCAAGATGAGGGCTCCCGGTCCCGAGGCTGGCCCTGGTGACTGCTGGGGTACCGTAGCACATAATATGACCTCCTGGAGACCCATAAACTTTGCCGGGATACTTGCTAACAGAATTGTTAGAAACGGAAAGAAAGATCAAGCTCAGCCACAGCCACAGCCACAGCAACGGGTCGCCGTCTACCCTACACACACCCTTCAATGTGACGCCCATCTCCTCGTCTCCTTATTGACCAACTTCCAGTTACAGCTAATTACAGCTTTCTTCTCTCGACGAGAGCATGGCCACGAATCTCTACGAAGTACTGGGCGTCAGCCGCAACGCAACTCCAGAGGAAAGTAGGTCGTAAGGTCTGCTAGACCATGTCTACAGTGCTTAGACGTTCTCCCAGTCCGAAGGGCGTACAGGAGAAAGGCCTTGGACACCCATCCTGATCGCCTGCCCCAGGGTGCCTCTCCAGCCGAAAAGTCTGCCTCCGAGGACTCATTCCGCAAGGTATGCGCCTTTCCCTACCGCTCATCCATCTATCGCTCATCAGGGCCACGCCGCCAGGTAAACAACGCATATGAGGTCTTGAATGACACTCAGAACAGAGCAATATATGATCAACATGGTGTCTGGCCCCCTCCAGAGCTTGCCCCCCAAGGCCCCTTTACTAACGGATCCCGCAATCCTTCCTCAACCTTCTTCCGCGATCCATTCCTTCACAGCGCCTTCTTTCGTGGCCCTCGCATGGATCCATCTGGCGGTTTTGGGTTTGGATCACGACCTGACCCGAGGGGCTTCACCGATCCGTTCGTTTTGTTCGACTCGATATTCGGAAATCTTCACAGAGCATTCGAGACTGATCCCTTCCTTGACGGTCCGTTCACACGCCGCGGTTTCGGGTCGAATCATTTTGGTGGCGATCTCATGAATAATAGTTTTCCTTTCGTGTTCCCTTCTCCATTCGATTTCAGCCGCGGTATGCTGGGCAGCGGCGTGCAGTCATTTAGCAGTGGTGGAAGCGGAGGGAGGTGGGTCTCTGAGAGTTGGACGAACTCCAATATCAATGGTGTGACGCACACCAAGTGCGTGCGGAGGGACTCGGATGTGGGCATTTGGGTTCCCCCGACTGTGCTCATTCTTTCATGCTGACGACGATGTAGGGCAATGAACATGTTACCTACCGATACCCGGATGGAACCGAGCGTCGCATGATAAACGGTATCGAACAATCCGCCTCCCAACCTCTAAGGGCCTTAGCACCAAGCGCTCCTCCTGCACCACCTGCATCTTATCCGACCCAAGATGTCAGCGTTCCTCCTCCCTACTCCGAAGCGGTTGCTCAGCCACCTTTCCGCCCACGCTCGACGGGGCATCACGGCCGTCACGGTGATTACTCTGGTGATAGACGTGAGCACAGACATAGACACGGACACGGACACGGACACGAGCACTTGTCACGAGACAAGGGAGCAGGGAGCAGGGAGCACGAGGCTGAACGAAATGAGTTTGGTTATCGCGACGACGGACGTCGGCACGATGCCCAGGGCGGATCGCCTTGGAAGTTTTGGAAGCCCTGAGAAGGGAAAGATCGAGCGATAATGGAGCTCGGAGGACCTTATTTTACGCTACGCTTCCTTTGCGTTTCGTTTCACAGTTACTCGTTCGAGTTCTCCGCTTGACATAATGCGACGACTTGAATTTTATGTATTCTCTTACCTCGTTCTTTTTCCAGATCCTTCGAGTGTCAAAACTCTGTAAAGTACAGATTTCCTGACCACAACACCCTTCTCTTATTTCTGTCCAAAGACTTCGTAGTGATGGGAGGATGAATTGGGCAACGCAGTATACATATGCCTACTGGGCATACGTTACATTCACCTGGGATAGTACTAGTGATACTCTTCGAAAAGATTTACAATCCTTCGAAGAAGGATAGATCCTGGGCCGACAATCCACCCGTCTGCTTCGGCTGAGCGGATTGTAATGATCTTGTATTTGTAGCTGTGGCAGGGTGAGGGGTAGCAAGAGAAGAGAACGAAAGTACGGGTGTAGATATGGAAGGTAATAGTGGAGGAGATGGCCGCGGTGGGCTCCCAGAAGAGAGCTCCTTTGCTGGGCCGACCGCGAACCCAAAAGATGCATGCAATGTGTTCGCGCCCAGGGCTGACATCGTGGAGTTTGTTCCATCGCCGCCAACCATACTTGGTGGCGAGGGCAAAGCCTCCAAATTATTGCTTTTCCCCAACAAATCAAAAATCTGCCCTCCGGTCAACAACTTTGGCGATGCAGAGCACGACGGAGGTGGTGGAATTGCCCTGGATTCTTGTTCATCTGTTGCGGGTGAGTTTGGCCACAATAGTCCTCCGCGCGCTGCCGCCTGATCAACAAGGCTCCGCGTACGCTGATGTGCTGCAACGCTGATAGGTGGTACAGAGGACGCGCTGTCCATGAGGCTGGTATGAACGGTTGGTGAGGCGAATGTCTGACTCGGGATGTGGGTGTGGTAGGCACGGGAGGGGAGAGTATTGATGTGCGGTGGTTTCCAGTGTTGTGATTGAGATTTGATGGGCAATGGGGGTGGTGATGGTGTGCGCTCACCTCGCAAGACCGAAGATGAAGAAACAAAATCATCAAAACTATCCAAGGACGCCGAGGCAGAGGATCTTGTAGGGTATAATTGATCTGCTGATTTTTGAGATGCAGGACTCAATATTGATGACGTGGAGGACGAGCTTGGGTAGTGTGTGCGGTCATACGTGCGACGGGGAGGCGGGGAGGGTGGTGAAGGCGATCTTTGCGAAGGGCGTAAATATGAGGTCGGAAAAGATGAAAATGCAGTGAATTCGTCGTCGGAGTCGTTAGGATCATGGGGCGAGGAAGTACCGATGCTCCGCGTCGTCGATGAATAGCCAGGTGTTGTAACCGGGGGGAAGGCATTTGGTCGGGGTGTTTGTGGTGGAGAGACAGGTGGTGGAGGCAAAAGTGGCGGAGTAGAGAGTGACGGAGGAACCTTGTGGGATGGCGGAACTATGGATGATGTGTGAGGCTGTGGATTGGGCCGAGGGCTGGGATGGAGTCTTTGCTGCATTGACGGTGTGTTCGGTCGTCCGAACGCGGTGGTTGGTGTTGCTGCACCTCTCGAAGACAAAGGGTGGGTTTGCATGCGTGGAAATGAAGCCGAGGGCCTCGGTGACAAGGAAGAAATTAGCACAGGGACATCAGGGATATGGTTTACATCTTGCACCTGAAAGGCCGTTGGTGTACTTCCAGGCACATTCACATCATCCAAGGTTCTAATCCCAATCTCCGAAGAGGGACCAGTTGATAGTCTCGGTTGCTTGGGGGGCGGCGGAATTGGGGCTGGTAATTTTGGCGGAAGAGGCGATAAAGTGCTTGTGCCTGTAAATGAGTCTAGAGCATTGTCGTTGATGTCTTCGTCAAGCGGATCACTCGCACTTGGCACGATGTCGGAGAGGTACTCGAGGTCATCAGAAGATAGCGCCAGGGAGTTGTGCTGAGCGGCTCTTGTGAGTGAAAACCGAGTCAGGAAGCGTGAAACAACTGATGGAGTCGAGACAATTGGTGCAACTGCGGAGTGAGAGTCTGGAAGTGACGAAGGCTGTATAGAAGGGGTGGATGTCCTTGATGGAGACGCAACTTGTGAAGGTGGTGGATGGGGAACAGCTTTCACACTTTCTAGACTTGACCTCGCAGGGGACCCTTCGCTGGGCGTCTCGACAGGCGCAGGTTGGACTGCAGATGCCCTGCGATTCCAAAACGACAACAAGCCACCAGTAGTTTTCCTCGGTTTTGATTCCTCGACTGCGCTAAGACGCTCTTCCTTTTCGAGAACTCTCCATCCAACATGTGACGTATCTGAAATGACATCTTGCTCCACTTCAATGGAGTTCCCCCACCCAAATGACCCTTTTGAAGCCAACAATCGAGACAGAGGACTACTGGCCGACGCAGACAAATGGCGTGTCAGCCTAAGTGCTTCATTCATTGCTTTTGCGGTGGCAGTCGCAGAAAAATGGACAACAGACGGTATTGTAGAATCAACGGGAAGCAACTGAGCAAGAAGCGCGGCGCTAGGAGAGAAGGTCAGGATCTTTCCAAGATATAAATTGCCAAGTCGCCGGAATTTCGAGACGTACATGTCCGCGGGTTCATCGAAACATAAATCCCGGTCGCCCTCGCTACTGGTTTCAGATGCTGGCCAAACATCTTGTAAGACTTGTTGACAATGACAGAGCAAGGAGTCTAGCAATTCTGGAGGCTACACCAAAGTAAGGAATGAGATGTAGTGTACGTTTATACAAATGTCGTACCACCGCGCGGTTGAGTTTCTCTTTCTCCTGGCGGGCAGTTTCCCACTGGTCGGGGGGGTTAGTTTCCTTCGGATTAGGCTCGGAAGGTGTGGTGCCCCATGCCGTGCCCCACTCATCGTCGGGGGAATTAAGGGTCACCTGAAGATTTCCCTGGTCAGACGGACGCTGAACTAACGCAATATTGTGAGGGGTTGCATCAGATGTTTCAGGCACGGGATGAAAGGAGTCTCGGGGAGGTGATGTGGAACAAACGGCCTGGCGGTATGAAACGGAAACATCTGTGGCAGAAGAGGGTTCTGAGACAGTTGGCGAAGGGATTTGAGAGATACCACGTTGGTCCTGTGTAATGTCTTGTTCCGAGGCCATGTCCTGCGACTGAGGGGAGGTAGAGGGATCCCACGGCGCGTCACCTCGGTGCCAAACCGTGCCTTCGGCTGCGGGCCATTGGGAGGTGGTGTCTGCAGACCAAGTAATATCTGCTTCTTGGAGGTGCACAGAGGGGCCGTCCCAAGCTGAAGCCCACGGGTTGTCCATGATGGCTTCTGGTCAGGAGGCTGCTCGCACTGCGTCCTTTGCCAGGCACCACGTGATCTGACAATGCCGTTGTGGAGTTTCTTCTTTCCGTCCCTCCAGCTCACGCTGCGCTCTCATGGACATGGGCATCGCCGACAGCGAAAACATTCTTGACTGGGACGAAGACCGCGTTCACCAGTGGTTCACTGCTCTGGGATTTCCGCAGTACGAACACCAGATCAGAGGTACCCTGGTAGACTCAGCACGTAGCAACTACAACTCATCTTATGCTATCCAGAACATAACATCTCGGGGGATGTTCTATGCATGCTGGATCCGGAGACCCTCAAGGCAGTCGGAATTGCCACCATCGGTCAGAGGTTAGCCATTCTCAAAGCAATCTACCAAGCCAAGCTCGCGTACCACATACCTATCGACTCGGATCACTACGTCCCTCCTTGTATGTCCACCCCACCGACTGGTTTCCTCATACTGAATCACATTCCTCAGCTGAAGCTCAGGAACGTGTCGTGTCTGTCGAGAAACTCAATGGCCTCGTCAAGGAGCAGGGTACCTCTCTTTCGGTCCCCCTTTTCCCATTCTCACTACTTCCTGAATTCATAGCTCAGCGCGTGTTCCATCTCGAAGAAGACAACAGACGTCTAAAGGAGACTGTCGAAACGTTACTTGAGGAATTTGGCCAAGTTCGTAATTCACAACGATCGGTACGACCATTTTACTGACGGCCGGCAGACTGTTCACCACTTTCGCCAGCAGGATGAACAAACATTAAGACGACAACCTTCCTTCAAATGGGCTCAGTATCCGAATCCCGTCAAGTCTCCCACAAAGCCAGAAATAGAGTCTCCGAATCCCTCGCCTCATCAAATGGAACATGAAATCTCTCAGGTTCGCTCGACGCATCCTAATGCAACCCAAGCTGGTTCTTCTGCACCACAAAGGAATCCAGCACCCTCTATGGCCGAATCGCCTGGATCTCAACCATTGTCATCTGCGAGAACTAATCGGCATGAAAGTTCAGACAATCTCAAGAGTTTCAAGGTCAGCCTGGAGGACCCGACGTGGAAAGTCTTACCGGCTGCTTTGAAGAAATATAAGATCAATAACGATACCTGGCAAAACTATGCCATGTTTATATGTTATGGCTCAGCTGGTACTGGGCACAGTCGTTATGCTTTGCTCAATCATTCACCCTGTTTGACAGGAAATCGCATCGAACGATGTCTTAGTTACGATGAGAAACCATTGCTTCTTTTCCAGAAATTAAAGGACGCGAGGAAAAACCCCGTCTTTATGCTCAAACATATCAAAGACATACGTTCCCCAATCGCAGTTGCACAACAAAAACACGCTTTACGTAAAGCCTCCATTTCATCCGAGCATATAAACAGCAGCAGTAGCACTCCCACCACCACACTCTCTCACCCTAACAAACCCATCGCTGTTGGTCAGGGCAAAGCAATTGCGCGTCCACCGAAGCTCGAGGTGAGTGACTTATCGGCACCCGCGCCACCCCTCACGGGCACTGTGCCGCAAGCTGGCTGGCCCGAGATCATGTCGCCTATCACCGAAAATAAATCCGGTGAGGACAGTAGCGGTCGCGAGATCGTCTCCGCTACGTCGGTCAACCCAGGACAGAGCACCGACTCCACTAAATCTAGAACACCGACCTCGTATGGATCGGCTGAAGCAGAGAGCACGAAAAGGGAGATGCCCCCATCTATGGGTGTTTCATATGCGGTAGCGATATACCCCTACATGGCGGAACAAGAGGACGAATTTGATGTCATAGTGTGCGTATTTTTTCTCTTTTACAATCTAGTAGCTGCCTCATCCAGGCGTGTAGCGGGGATACCTTCGTCATTCTTTCTCGAGCTCGTGGGTGGTGGGTTGTGCAACGGGATCCAACGGGCTCCGGTGTTGTCGACACCGACACTTCAAAACAAGGATGGGTACCTGCGGGTTGTTTGTTGGAGACAAATGTCCCGGTCGCGTCAGCGATAGCCGAAGCGACGGCGGTAGCCAAGGCCTCGGGATCCTCCGATGTCTCCGAGAGCAAGACACCAATCTTGCCGCTGAGCATTATATCAACGAGCTTCCCCGGCATTGCGCTGATGGACTACAAGAAGAAAGGAGACGAGGAGTTGGATCTGGCAAAAGATGATGCACTAAGGGTGTTCAAGCGATACAACCACTGGTCATATGTGCGTTTTATGCTGCGCAATTGTGCCCGAAGCTAATAGTTCATTTCGTAGGCTGTCAAGGAGGAGGGTGGTGATCGTGGCTGGGTGCCCTCTTGGTTTATTGGGAAGGTGCCAACCCCAGGTGGCGCACCAGCAACACCAAACACAAGCACAGCTCCGGCAATAAGCAACGGATCGTCCCTCGATGCCGAGGTCCCGACCCAAAACCAGGTCTCACCAATGTCGTCCGCATTTCCAGGCCCGACGCAGAGTCGCGGACCCGCATAAGGATTTGTACTATCATCAGGTGTAATCTATTTTCATGTCTTCTGCTCTCTTAACGCTTTCTCTGCCCCCGATCTTTTGCATCCATCTAATATTCATACGATAACCAGCTACTACGCCGGTGGCGTCGCTATCTTTCGTTTCTTTTAATGCTCACATATTCCACACGGATACTTCGTTCGTTCGTTCTGCTTTGAGAGTAATATTCCACTCACGCACTTAGCATGACACGGTTTCCTTTGGGTTCAGATAATTTGATGCAGGATGGGTCCGTCTGTCGTTTCCATGTCAACCTCTTGTCCATCGTCAATATCTTCTTGTATCATATCGATTGAATGAATGGTCTTCATTGCGAACGCTTTATATGAACTTCAACCTGTAGATGGCATCAACCGTCTTGGATGATGTCTACTAACTATATTGAACCAACTTGCTAGATGACTAGCGTTGTTAACTATTGGTAAACTTTTAACAACCTCATCAGTACGGAGAGATACCACCCTGTTAGCCCCCAGACCTCGAGCTTCCCGCCATTCATTTCCGACTTTCCTGTACCACTTGACTCCCGCGGATCGCCAGGTGGAATAAGATCCGAAACATCTATCGCCCAGTAGGGCCTTTCGCCACGGAAATGATGACGTCTCAGTCGAGCCCGCGAGATCAAAGCCGTAAGGGGGAGATGAAAGATGGTAGCTACCTCGGGGCGGGATATCGACATCGAAGTGAGGGACATAGATGGGAGAGGGTAATCAATGCTACCGCCGAACGCATCCCCATAACTTTGGCGCATGCTTCTAATTAATTCATGGCTCGAGGTTGACGGCGCTTCCCCGCGCGGATGGATAAAACCCTGAATGACAAACGTTCTCCGTGGGCTAGCTAGCGTCGGACCAAATAGAGGACGTACGACGTAGGGCCACACTCGGAGACCCCTGAGGCTCAATTCTGCAGGACCCAATTGCCCTATGACCTCAATCTGATCAGGGTGAATACCCACTTCTTCGCGCGTTTCCCTCAGCGCAGTGGACAAGAAAGACGGATCTGTCTAAAAAGGGATGAGAACTCGACCCACCGCCCGCGATCATCTAGAGGGGCGGATCGCTACCTTGTCTACTCTCCCGCCCGGAAAACTGCACCTCCCGAGTTAGGACAAGAACAACGTTGGATCGGTCCGGTACCCACCTCACTTCACCCGCGTGGGTCCTCAGCTTCCCTCTGACCTCGAGTAGCACGCCAGGGACGTTGTCCACGTTGCAGAGGGGGACAAGGACAGCTGCGTGTGGTTCCGTCGGCTCGGGGACAATGTCATCCTGGCTCACCGCCCCCACAAGGACGCTTCTGATCTCTACGAGCGAGGCACGGGTGAATGGAGTTGTAAGTGAAATGACGGAAGATGACGGCGTGACAGCTGCCGTTGTCGCTGTCATGAACGTTCTGGGCAACATGCTCCCATGTTATTGGCGAGCGGGGGGTCAAGAAATCTCAGGCAGTACCGTGCAAGAGCAGTGACTCCATATTTGGAAAACGTCCCTTTGACGAGTTGCTGCACTAATCGGGCCAGCTTCATAGCAAATGGATGCCGTCGAGAAGGCCAACGCAGAACGTCAAAAGAGATGGTAGTCCCTCTCTGCATGCTCTCTTCTGCCGTACCGATAATCTTGCGCATACTACAGGGCCAAAGACCAGAAGATCGGTGAAGGCACCTACGCTGTAGTCTACAGAGGTCCGCCCTCACCCACCTATACTCTCCTATTCTTTATTCCATACCAACAGGCCACGAAGTATCTACCTCAAGAAAAGTTGCCGTAAAAAAGATAAAAGTCGGGCAATTCAAGGATGGCCTCGACATGTCCGCCGTTCGCGAAGTCAAGTACCTTCGTGAGCTACACCACCAGAACATCATCGAGGTAATTCTTTTGCTCTCTGCGTGTTCCTACAACGCCCACCCATCACCAGCTCATGGATGTGTTCTCCTCGAAAACAAACCTGAATCTCGTCCTTGAATTTTTAGATAGCGACCTCGAAAAGATCATCAAGGACCGCACGCTCGTCTTTTTGCCGGCAGACATCAAGTCATGGATGGCAATGACCTTTCGCGGATTGGAGTTCTGCCACAGGAATTTCATTCTCCATCGGGTAGGTCTATCCTTTAATCATTCTGCGTAGGGTCAATCCGGTATTTGGTGTATGGCATTGTGTTGCTGAAGCAATTTTGCGATGATCGTAGGACTTGAAGCCAAATAACCTGCTCATCGCCTCTGATGGGCAGCTCAAGCTAGCCGACTTTGGTCTCGCAAGAGACTTTGCAGACCCCGGTTACAAAATGACATGTCAGGTTATCACTCGGTTCGTTCACACTCCACTCCACCGAGTAGCCACACAGTCTCACCTGTTCTACGTCAGCTGGTACCGGCCCCCTGAACTTTTGTTCGGTTGTAGATACTACGGTACGGCAGTCGATATCTGGTCCGTTGGGTGTATCTTTGCGGAGTTGATGTTGCGCACGCCGTATCTCCCCGGCGAGTCTGATATGGATCAGTTGAAAACCATCTTTCGAGCACTCGGAACGCCGACGGAGGAGGATTGGCCAGTGAGTTTTCTGCTGTCCCTTGTTGCTATGTCTCTTCGGCATGCGCTGGCCCATGCGCATAACCCTGACACTATCTCCCAGGGCCATACTAAACTTCCAGATTACGTACCCGTAGGACAGTTCCCTCGCACTCTCCTTCGTGACCTCTTCACCGCCGCTTCGGGGGACGCTCTAAACTTGCTCAGCAGATGCCTCACGTACGAGCCACGACGGCGAGTCAGTGCACGAGAGGTCTGTCCTTCTAGACTCTATACATTGCATAAGTCCTCATCTTTAACTATTCTGAACCCTATCATCTTCTCGTGCAGGCCCTCCACCACCCATACTTTACATCCCTCCCCTATCCAACGCATCCATCTAAACTTCCTAAGCCTGCTTCCACCCAGTCCCGCCCTCTGGAAGAAGTGGATGAAAATATCGAGCAATCAGCATCATTAGGCCCAGGCGTAAAAGCTGCACCGCTGAATAAATTGAAACGCAAGCTCTCATCACCGATAGATGGTCTAAGACCGTTGGCGCGCAAATTGGATTTTGGAGCGTTGTGATGATCATCAGTTGCTCAACCAGTTACGTGTTAGTTTTGTTGCAAGGTAACGCGTATATATGTATGTATGTAACGATGAATTTCAGTGGTAACACAGCAATAGGAATGAAGATTCTCCGGTTGAGGGCACAACTGAAAACAAGAATGAGGAATAGGGAGAAAAAGGGAAACGCCGACCAACATCCAACACCCAAAGTACCCACATAACATAATGTATTTTAACGAGGTGCATCACAAGCGAAGCATTTATCAACAGCGCTCGCAGGATTAGAGAGCATGCAGAGGGAACATATCCAAGCATCACTCTCAGGTTTGGAAGGTCGTATAAGGCCGGCTGCGGCCCAATCAAAGCTCTTCAACGAGGCGGCTGATGACGCTGTTACGGTAGGAGTAGAAGAGATTGGTGCAGGTGTAGGTGTGGGTGCGGGAAAGGAAGAGGGAGAAGACGTCATTGGCCGGGGGGAATCACAAATCGTACACTTTTCCTTCGCATCTGCAGGGTTCTGCAGGCCGCAAAGTGAACACGCCCATGTTTGCGCCGAAGCGATGGGCGCCTTCATCCCAGCTGCGGTCCAGTTAAACCCATTCATAGCGCGTGCAGGCGCGATGAAAGGCGTGAACTCGTAAGTGGGAAGGGAAGCAACAGCCAGGGAAAGCACAGCGTTACGCGCCGCAGAAACGCCAGGACCAACAGGGTAAGAGGTTGTCCCAACAGAGAATGTATACTTGGGAAGTTCGTCGACATCCATCGCAAGAACCTGTTCCTTTGGGGATAACTTGGCCTTTACTGGTGTCCCGGTGATCTTGGGGAGGGGTATAGGCTCGGGTACAAAGAACGGTGGGAAGGTTGGTGCCGGTGCAGAGTCTGCGCTCTTAACCTCTACTTTGTCGGCGTGGAAACTGTATCGAAGCTTGGATGGCTCCTTCGGTGCAGAAGTTTTCACGCTATTAAGTAGCGGTTTGGTAACAGAAGGCGAAGACAACGTTGTTGCTGGTGGTGGAGCCAGCTTGTCATTGATGGGGGCAGTGTCGTTGGCAGGCTCAATAATTTCCGCTGGGCGTATGTCCGTTATCAAAGCACTGGGTGCATCAGTTTCTTGGGTCTTAGAAGACGGTCTAGCAGGCGGGGTTTTACGCCGTTTGGAGGGGCTCTCGTCACCCTCCAAGATGGTGATTGTCTCCACAACGTTGAAATGAGAGTGATTTGTATGTGCGGAGCCGTTGGGAGCAGAAGCGAAAGGTTCGCTGTGGGAGACTTCTTCCCTATGAGTTGGTTTCTCCATTTCTGGCGGCGGTCTCAAGCGTTTGGTGCCCTGTGAAACAAACATCAGCCAACGACCTGTGTTGATCAGAGGGCCGACTCACCTTGGGGATAGTGGCTTCTATGATAGTTTGCGCAGACGTCTCGGGTTTCTGTTCCGTCGGCTTTTCAGCAGGTTTGACAGCAGGTTTGGGTCGCTTAGCCACAGGCTTCCTAACCGGTGCTGGGGGTTTGACAGGGCTGGCGGTCTGATACGGGTTAGAAACATCTGGTTTTTTCGTGGGGGTCACCTCCTTGATGAGCTCGGTCATAAAATCAGCCGCTCGGGTGGGTCGGGAGGGCGGAGAAGGCTGTGGTGGCGAATCACTTTCTTTCCATGTCTGCCGCAAGGGAGACGGGATGGCGGGTGTGGTGGGTTTCATGGGAAGCCCACCTGTACGAACGCGAGGTTGGATACCATTCGCCCTCGAAGGCGTAGCCGGGGATGCAGGAGCGAAGGTGGAAGCAGAGGCTCTACCGTTCAAAAATGTCACGGAAGGTCCGGTGACGTGGTGCGGAGGTGGAATGGGGGAGTCTGGCATTGAACCTGAGAAACCAGCGGTTGAGGGTACCACCATCTTTTGAGGCGTCGAGGGTTCAGCTTCCTCATCCACACGCCGCCGCTTCGTGTCAGTCGTCGGCGGCGTCTTAGGAGGTGATAGCCTAATTCGATGCTGCTGCGGGCGAGGTGTGAAACCGGGGGATTGGTAGCGATTGCGGGGACGCGAACTGCCTGCGCCCTGCCACCGGTAGACACCATTAGGGTTTCTGGAGAGGGTTTTACGAGGTGTTTGAACGCTGCTAGTGCCCCCATGGGATTGGTTTGGCGAGGCGCTGCGTGAAGGTGAGGCAGAAAACCGAAATGGCTCGGGCTTTTCAGGAACGAATGCGGACCCTAAAGCAACAATGGAAGGGCTCTAAGTGCATGCGCCCCGATGCAACAAGCTTTGGGCACACCTTGCACGTTTTTCTGGATGTAATCGACGATCCCGGCTGCCTCAAACTCGTTAAGGGGCTGCCCGGCTTTCTCGACCAAAAACCTCGCTACTGGCTCGAGGTTTCTGGCCAGGGAGGTACTGGAAGGACCAGGCGAAGGTGTGTTCAAAGAGAAAGGTGGGTGTGGCGACTGTGTAATATGGCCTGAAGCTGCAGTCGGACCATTCGTTGCCGGTGGCCCAGATGGGTTATATGACAGCTAAGTGAGAGTTGAGTGATCTTAACGAAGAATATAGGTCGAGTACATGCCTGCTGTGGCGGCGGTGGCGGTGGAAGTGGAAGTGGAGGCAACGGTTGTTGCGGCGGCGAGAAGCGACGAGGGGGGGGGCCTTGTTCAATCTCGCCGTCCGATGAACCTGAGACGTCGAGGTCCCCTGGTTCGCCGTTGCCTCGGAAGGGATTTAGAAAGTTGATTAGTCCGGAAAGACTCCAAGGCTGGAGAGATGGGTTCAATGGAGAGAAGAGTTTGAGGCAAAACGTGCACGCACCGAATTCTTCGGCGGGAGGACCCTGGTCGATGTCGAAGGTCGCGCGTACGGCGAGGAGAGATTATTTCTGTTGGCGCGGCGGTCGTTCCGTCTGATAGCGCTCATTATTGTGGGTAATAAATAATGCTCTGCTGGACAGGGTGGGCAGCAAGTGTGGTTGGGGTGTGCTCAACGACGAGCTCGAGGATGAGGCAAAGAGAGAAGATACGAGAACAACGATCAGGACAGGGAAGAGCGACTTTAGGGCCGGCCTCGGAGACTGGTGGTATTGGGTGGCTTGTTCTCCCAAACACCACACACGGTCGCCATGCCTGACAAGGTCGTGAAGACGCCCTACCCGCTCATCGACGCGGACCCGCACTTCTCTCGTGTCGTTCGTTATTTCCGTCCTTCCGACTATGCAACTTGGGCTACAGCAACCGCAGCGTTTCCGGCCAGCTTGTACTTGTGGAGTAATGCACCAAATTCTCTCAATTCGATGTCTTGTAATAGAACAATACCCTCGCAGACATGGCAGACCCGTTGCCGCCCAACATCCGCTTCCGTACTACCCTTCGCCTCGGCGGACTGATGGGCTTCATAGGTGGCTTCCTCCTTGCGTACCAAAACTCGAGCTGTGAGCGTACTATCGGCATCTACCGGGACCTGATCTCATCACACCAGAAGTGCGCTTCTGGGGCTGGACGGAGAACAAACGTGAGGAGGAATTGGATGTGGCTGAGTTGAGGCAACGCGTTGCCGAGGGCAAGCCCTTGTACCCCCAGTCTTCTCAACCAGAGTGGATACAGGACGTTGCCTACCGCAATTCCGCGTGGTCGCAACTCAAGTTCCGTGAGTGCCCACCCTGTTGCATACTGCCCCTCCTGACCTGGCTGGTTTTTAGAGGCGTTTCCCATGTGAGACGTCTCGTGTCGTCTCTGCAGTGCCAAGTACTCACGGACTCCACAGGTTCAACTTTGTCAACCACCAACATCATGGCACAGACCATGCTAAATACGGTGTCGGGGAAAAGGAGTCGGCCTGATAGATGTGAGCCATCATCGGTAGTATTGGGATCCCTGGACGGCGAATTCTACCCGCCCCACTGGGCTCCCTTTCCATATAGACCATTGTGACGACAATGACTACCACCTCAATGTACTTTGCTGTTCCCTCTAGCTTGTTGGACATGGGACGGGCGGATGATTCGACGGCAATAAGATGAGTGGACAGCCCTGTCCGGGTGTCCGGGGTAAGTGCGAAAAATAGTAAGCGCGACCGATCAACGAGCGAACTGGCCAACTTCCGTTTGTTTCTGCCCCCGTCGTGCTGGCCCGAACCCCACCCAGCGAGGCAGAAAATTGCCAATGACGGTGGGGCTGACTCTGTACGACGTCCTTGGCCTACCAACCGATGCGACTACCGATGATGGTTCGTCTCTCATGCCAACCGTTCTTTCTATATCACTTCTCTTATGCGGCCTCCCCGTAGTGAGGAAGGCTTACAAGACAAAGGCACTCGAAACACACCCAGATAAGCTCGAACCAACAGCAAGCGACCGGGAGCGGAGAGCAGCCGAGGGCAAGTTCAGAAACGTATGAACCTCGTAGAGTTGCGCGTTTACCCTGCGTGTTCATAAACTCATACTGAACGTCCCCAGGTCTGTGAGGCTTTCCAAGTTCTGAGCGATCCAACCAAGCGAAAGGTTTGTCTATCGTATGCCCACTATGCGCGATATTCTCTGAGCGTCATTCCCTAGGCATACGATAATCGTATACAAAGTGCACAGCTGAACAAGCGAGCTTGGGACAATGAACGCGAGAGGCGGGACAAAGAGCGCGAAGAATGGGCGCGCGAGGCCAAAGAACGGAGCGAAGCCCGTATGAAGGCACGAGCCGACCTGTACGAGAATATCCACAAGATCAAGGAAGAGAAAGAGACGCATACAAAGCTGGTCGAGCAGTTTTACCAGGAGCTTTGCGATCGGAATCCAGAATGGCAGATCAGGAAACAGGAAGTCCTCAAGGTAGCCATCTTCCTTGCTTTTCAGCAGCATCCTCATATAATCGATCCTGCAGCGCAGAGAGATGCGAGAGAAGGGACAGTCGTCTGCACGACATTCCACCCGTCAGTAACTTTTTATGGCCGTATTTTATATCCCTTTGCCGAAGTTTTGTATACCTTGCACCTTGTTGTATTCTTCTGTCTGTCCCACTGTCGTTCTGTTCATACATTTCTATTCCCAACCCTTGGAAACTTCGCTGTATTTAATTTGGTGTACATAGCAGTGGATCCCATTGTTCATCGTGCTCGTTGTCCTTGTAACGCAACGCAATGCATCTTATCCTTCCGCCCCTAGGTTACTGTGATGAGATTGGCATGGCTAGTTTGAAGACCTCGCTCACCAGGTCATCCTGTGATTAGCTTGGCCAGCCGACTTTGGGCAATCCGTCCGACATCCTCGACCGCCCTTTCGAGTTCCTCGCGCCAAATGCGACTGTCTGTCTCGATGGGCACAAAACCCTCTACGGACGGCTCGTCCGGTGACAGAGAATGTGTGATTCCGAGTTTGTCCTCCATCTCCTCCGCAATCACAGCTCGGTTTCGACCATTGACAAATGTGATGTATCGTAGCCCGGGGTATACATGCTCGTAGCACGCATTCAGATGTGCAAGGCGCGCGAGGACCTCTGGAGGAGTTGGCTGTGATGTGCCTCCGCTCTGCTCCCTGGAGCTTAGGACGGAAAGGTTCTTTGTCTCCCCAATCCTGGGGTGCCCTGCAATGAATTGAGCCCGAAGCTCTGAATTCCAGCCCCGAATGATGTCCATGGACTTGCTGAGGACACTCTCGATATCGGAACGGTGGTACACTCGAGGATGGTCGCGCTGGGCGGTGAGCAACTCGTAGAGCAGATGTTGTGCAAGGACATCGGAGTGTTCGAAGAGGGCGATCAG
This sequence comes from Pulveroboletus ravenelii, assembly GCA_038090235.1. Lineage (NCBI taxonomy): Eukaryota > Fungi > Basidiomycota > Agaricomycetes > Boletales > Boletaceae > Pulveroboletus > Pulveroboletus ravenelii. The sequence goes on from JBBPMH010000370.1 coordinate 18,995, forward strand.
GACGCCTTGAAGCGCCTTCTCCACGTCTTGCTCGCCATCGTGTTCCTGCACGGACATCTCGCACGTTGATGAGTGTGTCGGTAAAGAAAATTTGATTGTACCCTTCCGGGATGGCGGGCCTGGTGACGAGGCGGCGTCGTCCACCTGGCTAGCAGAAATCTCGACTTAGATGATAAAGTGAGACGATATAAAAAAATGACCCGGGACGCCGTTCTTTTCCCCTCGCCTCCAGTCTTTGTACAGCTCGCCATGGCATCAGCTCAATCGTTTGTCTTGCGCTGGGGAATCATCTCCAGCGGAAAAATATCCAGCGCTTTCGTAAGGGTGAGTTACCGCAGATCCGGTGGACTGCACCCTTCTGATCAAGGTGTGGCAAGGACGTTCTTGTCGATCCCATCACGTAGGCGCAATCCTCTTGGTTATGATTTCCGCTCTCTGACTTGTTACTGGAGTCGTGACGTCCACGACGTGGTACACAGAGTGACCGCGGTCGGCTCCCGCAGTGTGCATTCAGCGGCCCGGTTCATCGCCGAGCACGCAAACGGAGATCCGTCCATCAAAGCATATGGCAGCTACGCAGAAGTGTATGCAGACAGCGTGAGTAGCCATTTTCGCTTCCCAGTGAAAAACCAGTTGTTTCACGGAGAGCACAAAGGACGTCGATGCCATCTACATCGGTGGGTGATGTTATTCTATAGCTGGGCCTTGTCCCACCCACACGCAACTGTGAGTCAGGTACTCCTCATACGATCCACTACGAAAACGCCTTGGATGGCATCAAAGCGAAGAAGCATGTACTCTGCGAGAAGCCAGCCACATCAAATGCTGCGGAGCTCCGGTCCCTCCTCGCAGCCGCAAAGGAACACGGCGTGTTCTTTATGGAGGCACTCTGGACAAGATTCCAGCCACTCACACTAGAAGTCAAGAAGATTGCAGAAAGTGGTATCCTGGGAGAACCTGTCGCATTAATGGCTGATTTGTCTGCAAATTTTAATCTGAGCAGTGAGTGATATGTGACTGGCCATGCTCAGCTTCAATGACACGCGTACCTGAGAACTTCCGACTACTCACCGAATCCTGGACCCTGCGCTGGGAGGTGGGGCGCTGCTCGACCTGTAAGTGGAGTGGTTGGTGGAAGATGTGATCTATCTCACTTCTTCATCGGCATTCAGTGGCCCTTACCCATTGATCTGGGCATGTCAGTCGCTGTCCAGTCACAGCACCTCACCTCACCACCGCTTATAGGCCATCCTCGCGCTGTACGAACACCCTTCTAACAAGGGAGCAAAGCCCTCAAGTATCACAGGCACCATGCTCAAAACGCCTTTAACGGGAGTCGACCGCAGTACCTCTTTCACAGTCACTTTCTCACCCAACTCACCTTCCGCTCCAAATACACTAGCGGCACAGGCAGTGTTGAGTTGCAACATCAACGCAGCTGCCTACCAAACTGGCGTTGTCATTCGCTATGAGCGCGGGACGATCGCCATTGCTGCGCCCATCTATTGCCCAAAATCGTTCACTGTGCAATACTTCCAGGAGGGCGGGTCAGGAACTATCGTAAAAGAAGAGACAAGAAGGTTCGACTACGTCGGGAATGGATTGCATTTCGAGGCAGATGAAGTTGCGCGATGCGTGAGAGATGGGAAGGCGCAAAGCGACCTCTGGGGGCATGATAAGAGCCTGCTGGAGATGGACATCTTTGACGAGGTAAGACGCTGGCCACGGGATTTTCATCAACTCACTTGTGTCCAATCCCAGGTCAGACGCCAAGGCGGTTACCAGCTCCCTCCTGGAGTAGAGAAGGTGCGGTCGATGTGAGTTGGCCTGCTAAGCGGCCTGCCTGCGACTATCCGAATCGACCGCACAAGGAGCGCGTGTGTGCGGTGTACAATAGTTTTGTACCCCGAAAGCTGAAGCGCCTGTAAAACACAACGGTGCACGATGTTGGGTGGCGATAATGTCATAGGAGAGCCTGAACTCATGTATATACCCCGAATTGGCACCAGCGTGTCATCTGACGGAAAAGTATCCTTTACTGCCAACACACCAAAGGCAAACCAGTCCCATGGCCGACAAGTTGAACATTTCGTTGGAGCCGCACCTCAGGGATACATTGTCAGCTCTTCTGCAGATCCTCCCAGAAGAAATCTCTGAGCAACTGACGCCCCACTTGTCATCCGAACTACATGCAGTAGTTGCACCTATCATCCCGTACGGTCTCATTGTGAAGATATCGAGGTGGTGCCAGACTACGGATGGCAGGGCGGCCTTGCAAGCTTGTTCACCACCGCTCAACCCGCAGTCTTACACGATGGTCTCGCTGTTGGCCGGTACCCGCACGTCGCCCGAAAAGCATTTTCCTCCCTACGCGGCGGCAGACCCCGAGGGGGATCAACGTCTGCAGAACAAGGATAGAAAAGCGATCGCCACTTTGGTCAATGCTGTCGTGAGCGTCGCTGGCACTGGCGTTGCGACTTGGTGGGCAAGCGAACATGCGGGGATGCAACTAGAGTGGGTATGCAAACTGTCTATTTACCCCTGAGCTCGCCAGGTTAATGTAGTCGTCTATAGCGTACGTTGTCGGCCGTGTGCGCGGCGCTGGTCGTCGCATTTGCCGAGATCGTACTATACATGATCTGGGACTCTCGACAACTGTCAGGACCGCGCCGGCGCACTCGCAAGTACGTCGTAGTTCGACCCAAGGATGCTGCGGAGGGTAGTAGTGACCCCGACACTGTTCCTCGAGCGTCGGGCACTGCTACTGGAGACACGAATGATCTTCGCCGTCGAACTGCTGTGTCGACAACGGAACCCTTGAATCCTTGATGCCTTGTTCTCTCCGGGCCCAAGGTTGAGAAAACGGAATTGCTAAAGCTTGCACCGAATACCTCCTTACGATGGAAGTGAAGTCGGTGGTTTGTTACATTCCATGTTCAGGATTATGAGAGCATTAACATTGTATTACTCGTATCAGCCATGGGTCACTAAATCGTATCCTTTCTTTATTTCTTCCCCTTCTTTTTCTTGTTGGCAGGAACGGAAGGAGTCAGTGGCAGCTCGACAGAACCTCCAGCTGCCTCAGCCTCGGCACCTCTGCCTTGTTCAATCTTCGTACGTGCTTCCAAGAAGAACATAACATCCCTAAGTTGATCTTGTAGCTCGGATATCTTCACGTCGCACTCCTGCTTTTGCCTCTCCGAAAGTTCTGCTTTCTCCTTCATCTTTCCTAAATTTTTAAGCAGTCCCTCGCTGACTGCCTTTTCCTCCTTGAGCCCCTTCTCAAAGTTTCGAGCGAGCTCGGCAGCCTTATCCGCCCTTCTCTCCACTTTCAGCTTTTCCCGATGCATCGTTTCCAATCTTTCCTCCTCTTCGCGACGGCGCAGCTGTTCCTGTGCCACCGCTTCAACCTTGCTCTCTTCTACTTGACGGCCAAGTTTCTGCACCACGCTCTGCAACTCATCAACCTGGGTCTTTAAGTGCGTGATTTGCTCCTCGTAGAACGACCTCTGGGAGTCAAGTTGAGATGTGAGCAGATATGAATATTCAATGCCAATAGCTTCTATTTTCTCTGCGCTGAGAGCGTCGGCATGACTTGGCCCCGGTGTATCGTCCTCCCTGACATTCGTTCCCATGGAAGACGAGGCAGAGGGAAGCTCGACCAACTTTCCATCTGCCTTGTTTTGAATCAGCCGGTGAACGTACCCATCACCGGCGTAGTCCCAAACGCGCTGTGTCTCTAGTTCAAGAGCATAAAGATGTGTCGTATTTTCATAGTGGGCGTGGGCGTGTGCACGACCGTACCGACCGCAGCCAATATTTCCGCAAATAAGACATATCCAAAGGTTTGTCGTGGACGGGCAGTCGGCACAAGTTGAGATGGATGGCGTGGCAGCATTCGCAAATGGAATGTTACGCGAGCGCGATGTCGTTGGATGGGAAGATAACAACGTCTGAGAGTACCGACAAACTGGACACCTGTGGTCTGGATGTAAACTAATTCAAGGAATAAGTCAAGAACGGACGAACCGGCTGTCCCCCCACTTGCTGAGACACATACAGTGAAATGTGTGAGAGCAAGGAACGGTGATCAAACCCGTCGCCGCAGCATCCATTCTTTCGAGGCACACTGGACAAGTCGGAAGTTCGTACATCAGGGATTGTGGAGAGCCCAGACGAGATATTGCCGCGGAAACAGAGTCATCTACATCAATCTCCACGGATAGGACGTGTACGACATGACATGTCTCTGGCTGAGAACTGCTTGAGATGGTTCTCAAAAAGCCCAGTGAGAAAGCGACTCACGTCCATCGAATTAAATGGCTTCCCATTATAAGCTTCTGCAAATTCCATTGCCTCTTCCGACCGTCGAAATCTGATGAGAGCCATTGAACGATTGGGCATGGAGTCCCTACAAAGAATATTCTAAGACGTCACTACATGCGATCCCACAGGAAAGCTACTAACCGAACAAGTCGAAGATGTGCCATTCCTTCCGCGGCCGGTGCCACGAATGCAAGAAAATCTGAAGGCGTCATCCATGCTGGAACAGCGAGAACGCCCAGAGTGATTCCATCATCGTCAAGGTTCACTTCTCTTGTCGAGGGCAGAGATGCCAGCTTGTCAGCATCCGGCTGTCTATCACAGTCACGGTAGACATGCACAACCCCTTCCGGCAAGTTAGTGGAACCGGACTTGGTACGGGTGTGTGGAACGAAAGTTGCAGCAGCAGGCCCTGTCATTAAAGTATCATATCCTGAGTTGCGTCAGGATCATTGTCGATGACACGTACCTTTGGTACTCTCGTTCCTTTTGCCAGCGTAGGCAGACATGTTCTCGAAGTCAATCCAGTCCAGTCGTATGGGGCCAAATCTGTAATCTTTGTGGGCAGGATTGAAGATCGCGTTCCTTCTCGAGGTTGGTTTCGCAGACTGTGATGGAAGATGCTCGAATACAGACTTGGGTAAGAAAGTATTGGGAACGGGGGAGTGCGACTGAGGTTCTGCCTTTCTCTGTACGACGATCCGTACGTGATAGGCGCGCATTATGTTGCGGGTTGGTATGACATGCTTTTGCAAGTCGACGAAGTAACAGTTTATCGTGGAAATATTTATCTTGCCTTTCGCAAACAATGACGGACATCTCTATCAATACAGACTTCTGCAGATTCTGCGACGCACTTGTCGTCGGGAAGGGAAAAGATGGCGTCGCAACGACATCGTTGGATAGCATTGCCAACGATCTTGCCCTGAACGAAAGTCTCAGGTATGCACCCCCCCGTTACACGGCCAATTTACTGATTTTGGGGTAGGATACGAATGGGCACCAATAACCCATCAATATGGCCCAGATTTCATCAGCTCTGGGATACACTGGCTGGACAAGCCGCATTGGACGAGAGCGATGCGTCAACTCGATCTCTCGTAACGAGCTTCGCGAGGTTCACCAGAAACCTTGTCGCAGCTGTGCCGAGCAACCAACAGAGTGCATTGTAAGCGCGGATGATTTTTTCCCATGCAACAGTGAGGCCGATTCAAAGCTTCAAGTGCAAGCGAACCTTCTCTGCGGCGCATCCTGTATGTCTACAGCTCCTGGTCGGCAACACAGGATCCGGGATGTGTGTGAAAATTCTTCGTAGAAATGCGATATTTAACACGTTCATATCTCGCACAGCATATGGGGCTACACGTATGTCGATTCAGACGCTTTCAAACATGGTGACCTCAAACGATAACCTCATGACCCGTCTATGGGAGGCTTATCTGAATCTGCCCGAGGAACAGGTCGTGTTCCTGTGAGTGCCAAGCTGGCTGGGGTTGGTAATCACCAGGTTTCTCCCCTAACCATCTAAAGTCGGCTGTTGTGTTCCCCTGATACCCGAACAATTTCATCCCTCCTTGTGCTCTTGATCAACTGCGTCCACGAGAGCAACTATCGGCGGTATGCAATTCAAGTCGTCCTTTTCTCTAGTCTCATCACGCTTTCGAACAAGTGGGCTGCTTGCTGAAACGCAAGTCGGTGCTAGGATATGCATTGCACTTTTGGATCGTATGGCAATCCTGTATGACGCAGGTGCATCTAGTGACGAAGGGAAAGTATTCGACTATGGGTGAACCCGGGATTTCCATTTCCCTGAACTATATACTAAGGGGCTTTCTTAGCTATCATCTGTTTGCGCACCTATTTGACGGCGGTTTTACGCTGCAGTTGCATGCGAACTTGAAAGTGTACGTTTTCCTCCGTCTATATGAATAGTGATTGACCTGTGATACTGGAAGTGCGGATGAAATAATTGCGCCTCACCAAACCGTACTGCTCAAGCTGCTAGACTCGTACCTCCATTCCTCACATTCGTCGGCGGCACTCGTGGGGATGTGCCCTATGCTCACGGCGTGCTTCTTTGAACTTTGCACGTTTTCCACCCAGGCAGTAAGAAAATCGATTGGATCGGGGTCGGCAGATGGTGTGGCTGGTCTCAATGGCGATGCATCGGGACAGGGTGGCTTTAATCTCCTTTTGCCAAAGGCGTGCGAGGCACTCGTGCTAGTTGTCCAGTGCCTCGTCAGTGCCATACTTGAATTCGAAGAGAGCCACATCGAAAGGCGCTCAGAGGATGATTTCTCGTCGTCCATCCGGGGCGCCGTTTCACCGCATGGTCAAGATATAGCAGTATGTGCCGTAGGTAAGTACTTTTTCCGGCCCCGCATAAATAGTGCGATTGGACCGGATACTGCAATAGAACTGCTGCGGCTCCTGGACGTCTTTCTGCCACGAATCAATTTCGGGAAACCAGTCCACAGCACTCCTGGGGCCACCAACCAAACTGGATTCTCATATGTAAAACGTGACCTCGTGCGTCTGCTGGGCGTTCTGTGCCACAAGGACAGAAAGATACAAAATTCCATTCGCGACTGTGGGGGTGTCACCGTGATCATGAACATGTGTGTTGTGGATGAACGCAATCCTTGTGCGTTGTCCAGTTTGCCATTGGGATCGCCCTTCTAGAATAACGAAATGGCCAGATCTGCGTGAACATGCTATATTTACACTCCACAATCTCCTCGAGGATAACGAAGAAAATCAAACCGCGGTGGCCAGTATTCAACCTTCCGGAAGCTGGGACCAAGACGGAATATTACAGAGGTAGCTGTATTGATGTATATAAATAGTAGCTACATGATACGCAAAGAAGAAACTACCAAGTGTTCTACTCGTCATCGTCCTCTCCAAACGTTACCGTTTTCTTTGTCTTTCGCATTCCCGATCCGGCTTTGCGCACCCTATGCTCTTCGTCCTCCTCTTCACTTTCCACATCCATGTCGTGATCACCGTCACCACCCACGGGGCTTTGGTTCTTCCTTTTCCGTTCTTCCTCTTGTTGATCAATTTTTGCATCTAGGCGCTCCAGCGGATCCTCTTCTTCTCCACGGCGACGACGCTTTTTCCCGGAGCTCTCCCCAGACCCTCCGTCCTCGTCCGACTCATCGGCAACAACAAAATCATCTTCCTGGTACTCTCCGCCCTTGCGTGCCTCCGCCTTCCGTTTCGCACCCCGCATCTCATCTTCGTCTTCGGAGCCCTCATACTCGGGTTCTTCGTCGTCCGTCCAAACATCATGGCCCAAACGTTTCCTCGCGCTAGAACTCCGTTTTCTGCGCATTCCAAATCCTGCATCATCCGCCTTCTTTTTGGATTTCCTGGCAGAAAGCCTTAGTAGCTCCAGTTTTTCCCGCTCGGGGTCCATAGTGGGATCAGGTGCCATGCGCAATCGCGCAACCTTACTATGCTTTTGACCGACTGCACGAACTAGCATGCGATGCGTTTCGGACTGCATTCCAGTCGGCCGCAAGGTCATGTAACCAGTGATGATGGCTTCCGCCTGCAGGACCTCCGACCTCTTGTGCTGCGCAACAAGATACGTCAAACCTTGAGATTTAATACCGGATGGTTGCGATGCAGATGGAGTACTCTGAGAAGTTGACTGTGAACCTCCGAGCGATTGGCGGGGAACGCCGCCAGAAGTGTCAATAGTCTGATTGATATCAAAGAGCTCCTTGCCTAGCCGGAGGCTCAGGGAACCATCTGACCAACGAATGATCCGACTGTTTGATTGACGTTTCTGTAATCCACGTTAAAAAGTGTTGATTTCACTGGCCGAGTACTCACATCCTGGCCAAACTCGTCCTTGATCCACCTCCATCGCACAGTATTTTCCACTCTTAGCTTTATGGACATGGTTTTCTCGCGAACGCTCTCGTTTGGATGGGAATCTTCCTCGTCATGTTCCGGACCCACATAGGTGTCAGGATGAAATGGCTTTGAGTCCACCTTAACAAAATTAGGTACACGAATTACCCAATGCTAGGACACCAATGAGTATTTTGCCATGTGAAGGACAGACACATGTTACATCACCGTCAGAGGTCCTGGGGATTGGAATATTCGGTATGGAAACGTCGGCTTCCTGGATCTGTTGGACCACAGGGGCTGGTTCGTCATTCTCCGTGTACTCCAGCGCCCGTCGACGTTCTTTTTCTGTCTGCGAGAGTTCATCAGAATCGTACACTGATTCTGCAGGAGTGGCGGCAAGGCTTCTGTATGCATGTAGTATGAGCGCAAGGGATTGCATTACGAGGCAACATGAAGACGCACGTTTCGGATTTGACCTGTTTAGACTCATCCACTTCTGCCTCTTGTCCGAAAAGGTCGTCCATGGCCTCGTCCCCACCATCCTGATGCATCACAACCTGTCCCACGATGGCGTCCGGTTCCTCTTTAACCTCCGGCTCATTGCCCGAAGCTTCCATGTCGACATCTTGTTCGTGAGCGCGAGAGGACAGTGCAGAGGGGAGGTTGTGGCCGTAGCGCACGGGCTCCTCAAGCGCACCTGCCAACGAGGACATAATTGGCCGACCAGAAGAGACGGGCACCAACACCCAAATTTGGCACTAGCAAGTGGCCACACAGGCCAACTAGACTTGTCCACGGACGCACAACCTTATTCTTCCCTGCAAATTCCTCCGAGGCTATCTCTCTTTTTCAAGGCTGACGTAGCGCGGTCGTGCAGATTTGGCTAGTGCTATGCAAGGGGTTTTCAAGCCGTTAGCAACGTGGCTGTCCCTCTGGGTTTTCCAGAATGCCAATTCGGAACTAATATCTACCCAACTCCAGGTTGGTCCAACTAAATTATCTCAACCCTCGGAATCGCGATACTAGCCCGTTGGCAGGTGGCACATCCAGTAACCCAAGACCTGCCGTAACCTAGGCTCGACAGGCCTCAAGCTTGGCCTCACCCCTCAAGTTGTATGCATCAGTTTTTTGGAATCGCTCAGTTCGCACATTCCAGCCACTTCATCACAGCAACATGCTGTGAATTATGCATCAATCTCTGTGCCAGCGATTATGCATATAAAGTGTCCCCAACTAAATCGATCGTTAGCTGCTATCCGTCATGGATGATTTTAACCGCCGGGTGGAGTCATACCAATGGCTCTTGGTGGCTAATGACGGTGCCCCTACGGAATCTGGTAACATTGGATACAATCCACACCCCTTTTTTACCCCAGACCTCGAGGATATGGATCCGATTCACTTCTCTGTGAGTGTAATCTTCATTCTAGGCGTAGCAACCGCTGAGCCACATAGCACAACAACGTTTTCCAGGAGGCTACCTTTGGTCACTTTGCTCAGGGCGCTCAATATCACCCTCCCGTAAATCCATTAACCAGCCAACGGCAGCAAGTTGCCCGACTTCGCGTTGATACCCAATTACCATCCTACCAAATCAACGATTCAGGGAGCTCCACAACCTCCGGCATCTCCATTGGAATGTTACAAACACCCGGCTTTCCATACCCCAGTCTCCAGCCGAAGATCAACATTTCCCCACCTCTGTCAGCTTCGGCGGAAGGTGGAGTGTTGATGCCAGTAAGGCGGATGAAGTATATGGGGGATCCATTTTGATTTTTTTTCCGGTTAACAGGATTTTGAGAAGTGTCCATCTCACCCGGTGACACCCTCGTCACCTTATCCCCTAAGCTCTGAAAAGGACATCCTGGACCCTCCCACATTCCCCCCTACCGGAGAACCCGTGACTGTTTTCATCCGATTCTAGAGAAAGAAGCTAATTTTAACATTAGGACGCAGTGACGCGGACGCCGATGCCACACATCCTCGAGTGGAAGAGGGTAATCGAACAATGCGGAACGAATGATTTTATCCCCCAAAAAGTTTACCAACCGTATACCGAAGCCGACAGGAAGCGATACATTCGAGACGTGGTGTTGAAAGAAACTATTTTCTTCCAAATAGATGGTTCATCCGAATGGGGCATATCCCTGGGTGATGCCTCAAAACAAAGATTAAGACACCTAAAAGACAAGGACGATCATATGTTTGTCGATTGTGGACCTTCTGTGTCCATTCGTATCCAGGCATGTATCCCCGGCGCTGCTCCACCACAGTAATTCACACGTTTCTCCAGTGGCCTTGCTACGCGCCATGGTCAAGACAGATTCCGACGATGGACTTCAAGACTCCCAAGGGCCCTATCACCAGAGGCAAGCTTGCAAAGAACATTGCTACTTGTATCAAGCGTTTTGTGATTGTGGGTAAAATCGAATGTTTGTAAATCCGGTTTCTGTTGACTTTAGTTCTAGGCTATGGAAGGCAAGCCGATGGAAGAAGAGTCTGATCTCAGGTGGAAAGTGGGGAGACGACATATCAGGATGGATGACCTTATCCTAGTATCCCTCCACCACGTATCGAAAGGGAGCTGGCAACCTCAACTTCGCCTTCGCAGGCCAAATACCATACTTTCTTGTTTGTAATCCTCGTGGTGCATTGGACTGATCTGTTGCTATCTTGATGGAAGTATATACTAGTATAGATGGTAAAGATTGAGTCATAGTTAAGGGCTACAAAAAGTTCAAAATTATTCCTTCTACTCGCATCTACTACACTAGTCCCTGTGGGAAATTGTTTTAATGATGAATGGCACAGCCACCTTAAGCATATAGATGGACACGGTATGGCCAAACAGCACTACCCCTGGCTTCAAAGTTCGCTTGACCGGCTAGAACATTGATGTAAGACCTCCTCGGATTCCATAGAAGCCCGGGCTGGTGTCAAAAGATGAACACGGTACCAGGTACTGGTGCAACCTCACTCCGACGAGCCAGTGTGCTGTGTGCATCATGGCAAAGGCTACGTGAAATGTGCCAAATCTTGATGCAAGGCGGGAGGTTACCGAGCAGCGCTGCGAGGAGCTGTACAGTAAGCATGACTCCTTCGAAACCTATCACTTCCTCACTCCGAGACTATGCTCATCCATAGGTAACATCATGGGTATACCCCAGGGTGCCACCACTCAGACCCAGACCCAGACCCACCAATACACCCAGACCCACTGTTGGAAATGGAGGAGGGAGACAACCGTGACGGGCTCATAGGTGCCACGGTGCGAGGTGCGACCAAGAGGGGCTCATAATCCCAAGGTCAGTCTCCCAAGGTCCATAGCAGCAAGTATCACCGTAACAACGAAT
>JBBPMH010000371.1:0-30494 GCA_038090235.1 Pulveroboletus ravenelii
CACAACGCCGAAGATATTCTCCTGAGAAAGGTCCCAAACAAACGGAGAGGTAGCTGTGGCAGACCGGTGGAATGGGGTCAATGCGGCTGTTTACGAGAGCACGGCAGCTTGCTCAAGTAGCTGATTAATTGGCATGTAAGCCAATCACATGTAAGGGGATTGCCCATCGGTTTATGTCCATGGTGGCATTTCCCCAGGCCCATCCCCATTCCCCCTTCAAGCCCGCACGGGCATGCTGTGGACCTATCCTGTACCTGGAACCTCAATGTATGGATGACAGCCGCACCTCGTGGACGCTGATGTGCGCTCGGTCGTTGTGCCACTGGGAAATGATCGAGAATCACGACGGATGACCAGGTCGACTCACATGGGACCGCGTATTGCCCAGGATGCAGCTGGGAGAAATAGGTAGCGATGGAGACACATTTGTGTCGATGGTCGTCAGCTGTGTCGTGCCTGGTTTCTCACTGGGATGTGACCAGACGGTGGGGCGATTGATGGTCGTGGGCTGTGATTGCAATCGGGATCATATTAGCACATTTTGATGCGGCGGCAAGGCCGCGTGTATGGGAATATCCCTACTGCTTCCCTTGGCGTGATCCCGTCGAATGTGCGCGCTGTCCAGTCGGTGTTTTGCCACGCCCGCGTCTTTCCCGCAGAGATCCCGAGGAGTCATTTCACACTTTTCGCGGGAAAGGGGGTCCTTGAATGCACGTGAGCACGGACACGTGACATTATCCTGAACGACTCCTTGACGTCATCCACCCCTCCCTCAACGGCCTACAACATGTCTCGCGGTAAGTCTCGCCCCCTCCAAACACGCTCTCGCAATCTGACTTGCAGACAACGCGGAGGTGACTACTACAAAAGCGCCAACTTTGCCTCTGACAGCGAATGCGGACCTGGCGCAGAAAGGGGAAACACGGGGGATGAGGAGCTACTTCTCCCCGGGGACTTTGGAGGGCGTGGGGTCGGCCTCGCGGGCGGGTACCCCGATTTGTCTGCTCCACCCTTATCCACGTCTGCAGCCGAGTCCAAGCCCAGGCCCTCATCCGGCCAAGGCCCAAACCCCTATCCTGAAGTCGCGCCCGCGTCTGATCCCGTCATAGACTCCTACGCAGCATACGACCCCGGCATGGCGGGATGCACGATTGAACAAAGCGCGTGTGGTATCCCGGGCATATTGCAGATGGGACCAGAGCCCTTTGTCGAGTCCCCCCCTCATATGCGCGCGTCTAGACACGTACACGGGCACACATCCGGTCCGTGGACCGGCCGTGGCTACGAACGTGATGGGGAGGAATACGAAAACCAGGAAGAGGACGAGGCGAAGAGTGGCGAGACTCCGGTGGCACCAGCCGGGCCGTTCGCACCGCAGACAGACCGACCCAATGTCAATGGAAACAGCCACCCACGCCTGAGACCGTCCATCGGTTCAAGGATCGTCGGTTCGTCCCGTCCCGAAGATCGCCATTCAATCTCTGACACATGAAACTCGAACAGGTCGCGTCGAACGACTCACGGGAAGGGTGCTTCGCGATCCCGAGATCGAAGCCCGAGGGAAACGACACCTGGTGCGTTAATACCTATTTCCTTTTTTTCGTCCTTATACCGACAAGAAATACACTCTCCAGTCCGGCAATCTTTGATCAGAACACTATTAGCAGTACTCGTCATTCCACGAACAAGTCCTATATATTGTCAGCTGCTAGTTACATAAAGTACTAAAGAAAATGTAAAATCTAGGCAACAAGCTGGATATACATGTGTCGCCGGATCAGAATATCCAAGATATATATACGCTTGTCCTTGCCTTCGTCTATGATGGCCTACCACTAGATCACGCATCGATACCATCACACGCCTGCAGCAACACCCGCCCCATCCGTCCGTCCCGGATTGCCTCGACGATGATTGCCACCTTGTCCCCCAGCGTCGTATCCACCGGCCCTTCCAATGACGCCACCAAGTCACCAGTCTCTTGTCCAGGGAATGTGATGTCCGCACGCATGCCGAACACACTTCCCCGCAAGTTATCCGCGCCATGCATCCGAATTCCCAATTCCCCCCGGACGAATTCGTACAACACCCGCGTACGAGGTGCCAGAAAAGCGGAAGCAGGTGTTCGGCCACGTGGGGTAATGTTGAAGACAGGCGTCGGGATTGGCGCTGTAGACGATCTCCACACGTCAGCCAACGGCACCCCCAAGTACGCGCACCGTAGCTCCGTAAGCAGCGCCACGAGCTTTCCTGCTAGGGTCGTACGGAACGCAGCCATCTTGCCCAGGTCAACTGTAGAGAGATCAAGTAACGCGAGCGCCTCGAGAAGCGGAGCAACTGCCTCGCTAGCCACCTTGGCCATCCGCGATACCACATCCATACTGGTCGTGCGGTCAAGAGCGTCGACCACCTGACGTAGCACCCTGCGCGCAATCTTGTTCACACGTTGATCCTCAGCAGAAAGAGCAAACGCCTCGCAGACAAGATCGCGCACAACCTGGCCAGACATCTGTTTCATGTCGACATACAGTGCACGCAAGTCAAGCGCTTGGCAGGCAACAAACAAATGTGTGGCCGCAAGCAATTGAGACACTTCGAGCGCCGTCAGTGTATACCGAGCCGAGATGAGGGCAAGGGAACTGGCCAAATGGTGTTAAACAGTGGAACTGTGCGAAAGAAAACGACTCACTTGACACTTTGATTGTGCATCTCAGCGCTGAGATTGCCGACGCCAATGTTCATACCACCGAGGGCATTCAACTCCCCGGCATACGATGCACCGGCAATGTCCATGCCTTTGCAACCGAAATCCAGTGCACTCTCACCACCCGGAAGGTTCCCAGGTAACCCACGGTTCATAATAGGGTTGATCAACTCGGTGAGTTGTGAAAACATGAGTCGACCAATGTGCGCAAGGGAGAGGCGGAGATGATCCATAGCATTGGTCACCGCCAATGCCTGGAAGTTTCCTGCATGATGAATTTTGCCTAGGACGCGTGAGCCGAGTCAAACATCGAGAGACGATAAGACACACCTTCACCACCAACCTCACGCGGAGGCTCCACGAGGGGGTTATCAGTTGTCGAATTGACTTCAATACGTATGGTCTCCTTGATTTTCTTGATATCCTCGAACTGGGGACCAAGCCACTGTGGAGCGGTACGGACGGAGTAACGATCTTGCCGAAGCACACCCTCGTCTTCCTCGATCTTGACCTCGACCTCGTGTTCCTGAGCGAGCTTAGACTCGGAGAGGAAAGACCAGATGAGGTGACCTGACTCGATTTGACCGGGGTGAGGGCGGCTGAAATGGACAAAAGGATCAAAAGAACCACGAGCGCCCAGCATAGCTTCCACAGACATCGCTGTCAAGGCCTATCCGTAGATGAGTAACATTCCAACCTGGGTCAGAGGTACTACTTACAGCCCCAAGAATAGCAATTTCCTGGGCATCAGTGACAACGAGAGCTGCCAAGCCTGCACTGAAAGCAGTCCCATTCAGGATACCAAGATGTTCCTTGGATACAAGAGGGAGGGGAGATGTGTGCGTGAGTGCGAGCGCTTTGGAAGCTGAATATATCGTTGCCGAAGGTGCCTCATGCATATAAGGGACTGATCCAATCAGGGGAGATTTAGCGAATTCATCGTCAGACACGGATGAAGCAGGCGTGCTGGGAGAGGCAGGAGAATGACCACTGGAGTCGGTAGCTGGAGTAGAGGTGCGGGAGGTCAAGGCGGATGGAGCAGATGGAGTAGAGCTGAGGAAGCGTGGCGTGAGAATCTTTGGTTGAGCGGGCTGGACAGAAATGGCAGCAGGAATCGAGGAAGCGAGTAACCAAACATGGACGGCAGGGTCCCCAATGAGCATGCCAGCAATGTAGGATAGAGACGAAAGGTCTGCACATGGGGCGATAATGATAAGCGGGACGAAATGATCGAGAAAGGACAGGATACTGACCACCGCTGGCCGAGATACTGCCACGGAGAGGAACCAGGGGTACGATGCCCTTTGAAAGAACCTCCACCATCTTCTCAACCAGTTCCCATCGTACGCCAGAGTGACCGCGGAGGAGGGAGTTGGTGCGGACAAGCATTGCGGCACGGGTCCAGGCGGGGGGCATCGTGGTTGAGTGTGCGTAATCCGAGAGAGGTAACACTGCTGGTGAAGGTGAGTGGGACGAGAGATAAAAAAAGAGGTGAGGGCATACCAGTAGACGAGGCATGCAGAGAGACAGAGGAGGGGGTCAATACACCTGCATGCTGATGCTGGAGGAGAGCGGAACCGAGCGCAATGGGATTATCGGTGCGGGTGTCCGCACTGCCGCCAAAGCCAGTAGAGACACCGTAGATGGAAAGGCCAGCTTCGACCTTGGAAGCAATGACGTGACGGGAAGCATTGTGTGCAGCACGGAGGCGCTCGCAGGTGGAGAGGCGAATAGGAGAGCCGGCGGGAGAAGGGACACGGCGGGCGATGGCAGCGACTTGGGCGAGGGAGAGGTCGCTGCCGCTGAGGGTGACGGACGCACCAGAGCTAGAGAGGGGTCAGCGGGGGGGGGAGAGAGGGGGAAGGAGGACGAACAGGTAGCCGTCGAGCTCGGTGATGTGGGCTCTGTAGTGGGCGATGAGGGAGGACATGGCTGGGGGGACGAGAGGAGTGTCGCATCGTCCTTTTATGCCGTCGAGCGAATGATCCGCCCGCCAGGGTGAGCGAGAGCCTCGATCTCTTAGCGGGAAAAAAAAACATAATCTGACGTAGAATGGTCGTGTCCGAAACCGATCGAGATTCACCCCCTCCCAAATTTAGCTCACCTCTCTACTCCCCCTCAACCCCCCCCCGCCGCCGCAACCCCCCAACGACCCCCCGGGACAGCCACCAGCTGGCGATCTTGCCAGTGGAACAGCCCTGCCTTAACCCCACATAATGTGCGGCGTGCAACTCACCGGCCGGGGTAGAAGACTCATCATACTGCAGACGACACGATGACCACAGCACAGCAGCTTACAATGCGGCGGGACTCGGCGCACAGTGTCCTTGGACATCATTGGATAGGGGTGTACGCTAGCACTGATGACTCAAGTCCGCCAACGGCCGACGCGAACTATCTGCAACAGTGTTACGAAACGTTATCGCTTGTCCAAAATGGAAATCCAGGAAGGGAATGAGCGAACCCATGTGCATTCTAACGCGCGCGCTTTACAGAATGCCGATCAAAGAGAGCCGGTGCACACATCTGATCGGGTCGTTGTAGCGGCCCAGTGTTTTTCGACGAAGATGATTTGAAAATAAACTATGTCCTGCGAGCTAAAGCCATTCCATTTCAGAACACAGCAGCATACTAGACTGAAGCATTCAGATTGGTTGGTCTTTTTCAAGAAAAGGATGTGAACCATGTATGGGATATTGGACTGGTAGTGAAGCTCACTCATTACATCTTCACCCTTGTTACTTATTTATACCTCCTATCAAACACAGACAAGCCCACTCTGGATGGTATATGTATATACTGTACCCTAGCATGGTGACTTTACTTGCACATGTTTTCACAGTTTTTCTCTTGCTATGCTTGCTGTGTCACTGCAATGACAGCTCCAGTTATGTAGATTGGGACAGCTGCTGAAAGCTGGATGTCATACAATAATAAACATGATGATCATGATACTGGTATTCTTAGTCTCTATGGTTATATTGTTCACCTGCTTGTCATCCTCAAATTCGAGATTGATATCTTGCAAGATGCATGTGGTGCTGGATAGATCCATTCAGTACACAGACTCTCACTGATTGTTATGCCCTGGGAATTCACAGGCCCGAAATGAATCTGTACAATCGTCACTCCTTTTGTGCAACATTTCTCCCATGACATGTCATTTAGAATTGGGCCATGCTACTGATATCGTTCTTAACATAACACTCGGCTATTCCAGAATGGCGCAGCATGCACTTGTACATACCCACATGCCCTCATACAGAACCGCATGCCTTTGATGGCCTCTCCCGACGAGCAGCCTTCGCTACCCCAAGAGATTGCCGAGATATGACCCCTAGGGCTGTGCCGTGCGCATCACGTATTCCACGGTGCGGTGAGCGCAATGCTAGCCTGTGGACAAACCGAAAAAGCGGATTTTGACACGCTTTCCGTTATGTGACTGAGCTGATTTTCCTTTTGTTGGTCTTCCTCCAATCGCAACTTTTAAATGGTTGATGCCAGGCCCATACGGTCGACAGGTCTGGTTTCACGTTCAATTTGGGCCCCCCCCCCAATCGCAACTCTCAAGCGGTTGGTGCTGGAATCGTCAAGCGATGACGTTACATAGCTGCCTTTGCAGATAAGTAGTACGGCGAGGATGACTTAACTCAGTGCGTGTTCGGGTGCATGCTTATCAAGTAAGGTAGGTGGCTTTCGAGAAGCGATTAGAGGCCAACTTCTGCACATCTGCGTTACGTTAAATTACGACATGATAGGATTGTACCGAATCCGTGCCATCACACTCTAGCCTTGAAGGGGCTTTATGGCTCAGGTTCGAGAGCGGGGGCGAAGAGAAGGAAAGAAGATTCCGTGATGAATGGAAACGCACGAAAGTCATCACTCCAAAGAAAAAAGGCGAAATAAACTGGGGAGAAAGGCGCAAGACCTAAGCGCATGAGGTAAAGATAAATACAGGAAGCCGTTTGAAGATAGTCAACCAGACATCATGGCTAGTGTGCGCAGCGTCCGGGTGCAACTAGGCGCGCATTCTTACCTGGTCTCGCTTAGTGGTGATCGTGACAGCCACAGGTCCATCGAGCTAGCGGATATGATTTACTGTCGCTAGAGGAAAAGACTCGTCCAAACTCCCATGGTGTGGCCCTGCCAATGATATTAAGGGGTTCAATCAAACGTACTGCCTACGGAAGAAATGCGGAAGCACCATCAAGGTTATAACGGCATCATTCAACGATTCTCGGCCTCCACGGGCGTGCCGGTGGCTCCCCAAACAGTATTGAGGAAAGGGGGTTACCATGACCGTATCACGATCCCAAGTGTGGAGGACGCCGTCATCAAGTATGACCTCTGTTGCACTTGTAAAAGGACGGATATCGGGCGCTGAAACAGTTCGAGCGCCACAGCGGGTCGCTAATTCGGCGAGTCCTACGGAAGGATGCGGGACCATGTTTCAGCGAGACAGGGTGCACTTCCCTGTTCGCACCGGCTCCGTGCCAGGGGTACGGGGAAAATTCTGGGAAGAAGTGGCAAAGAGGGCAGAACCTAGTTCAGAGGGAGGGGGGGAAGAATCAGCCCAACGACCGTCTAGACGCGATGTATAATGGTGATTACGTGTTGACTCGGATAGTATGAAGAGCTGAAGCCCCACAACCTGAGCCTTCATGTGGCAATTGCTGACCTGCACCACTCCCACCCGGTTATAATGGACGACAGCAGAGGAAGACTGGCCCGCCTAAAGTTGCCGTGGCACTTGGAGAGGCCTGCTCTTGGTTGAATCCCATTCATCCACCCCAGGTGCTGCCCGTACTGGAAAAGAGAAGAAAAAGGTGCAGAAGAAAAGAGGACACTCACCATATGCACGATCAGCGCCCGGAGCAGCGCTGATATCGGGTCCGATGGGTATGAAAGGCAGAAGGGCGGCCCGTCAAGCCGCAAACATTAATTTTAGTTTGTTATTATGCCGAAATTGTACTAGTGTCGTGGGCAGAGCAGAATGGCAGTTGGCAGATTGGCAGATCTCGGCAGAATATCTAGTGGCATTTCAGGAGTGCAGATACAAGTGGAAGAAACTTTTGGACAAGTGGTGGCAATGCCCACATTTACCATTGAAATGCAGTGCCTTGTGATGATAGCATGGCAGTTCCTTCCAGCTATAAACTTGATCTTCCAACACTTTATTCCCATCAAGTTCAAGATCTACCATGGCCTATACACTAAGGTACATATGACTCCTATCACAAGAATCTAGGATTTCTTATAGTACCTTGTCAAAATAACCAAGCTATATCAGAAAAATGACATCCCACTTATCTAACCTTATTTGTGCTTTTAAAACTTTTTAAAACTTTTTTAAGTCTTAATGTTAGCTTCCCAAGGTGAGAAAGTATGAAAAAGTTAGATAAACATAGTGTCATTTTCCTGATGTAGTATGATATGGCCTTATATACCCTTTATAACTGTAGGTCTTACAGAGAATAAACATTAGGCTATTAGCAACATAACATACATATTAGTGTGCTGATTACTACTGATAGTCTCTGCCTTTAGGTGCCACCTGTTGGATTTCCCTATTTGGTATTTAGCTTATATAAGCACACCTTATATCACACCAGTAGTTACCTTAGACTACTTAGTGACTTACTGAGTATTCTACAGGTACAGTATACTTACACATTAATATACAGCGACTACTCATAGAGTTCTACACCACCCTATTTGTTCCTGCACCTTTGCATCCCAGAGAGATTTGATACAGTATCAAAGCACATGTTGTATCTACTGTTTAACACAAGCTGAGCAAATTGCTAGTCAATGCAGTGATAATGATGTATAAATAGCATGATAGTTAGCACAAGAGTGTGGTATATTACTAATGGTAGCTGTTATAATTTGATCATAGATGCACGGGACCCCTATTCTTTTTCCTAACTAGAACACCCTACGACACCTAACCATTACCAACCACGCCTCTCCCCAGTCCCCTCTGGTTCATCACCAGAACCACTACTCTAACCACACCGGTCTATGCCTACCCAGCATTTATCTGTAGCTGCCTGGCACCTGTCTATGCCTACCTGGCATCTGTCTGTGCCTACCTGGTACCTATCTGTGCCAACCCAACATCTGTCTGTGCCTACCGGGTACCTATCTGTGCCTACCTGACATCTGTTTGTGCCTACCTGGCACTTACCTTTGTCTAGCGCAACCTGACATCTGTCTGTGCCTACCTGGCACTTACCTCTGTCTAGTGCAACCTGTCAACAGATTACGCCTACACTGCCACAGGTATCCCTCATGACTCTGTCACACCTTCCTAGTTATTCCCTCATATTCCTTTGCATCTTTCTCTCTGTCATTCTTGCTTAGTCCTTGAACTCTAGATCTCTTTGCCTGATCCTCTCTGATCAGCCTTATGTCTCTCTGTTACTCATCACTTCCCTTTTGCCATTTGTTGTCTTACTCACTCGATTTATAAGCCTTGTTTATCCTCTGTTGTTCCATGTTTATTCTCCTTTATTTACACTGTGTATATAAACCCACCTTGTAGGTGTCACGACAGTGATTCTGCCTTATACCCCTATCTATTCTTTCCCTTCTTATCTTATTTATACCTCGTTCCGTTCCTGGTCTAGGTCATTCCCTGTGACATCATGCTTTGGTCAGCATTGCGTCATTGCTACGTCACACTACGTCATTCCATTCTAGGGCGTAGGGCTTATCTGGGTCTAGGGTTGGTTCAGGGTCTTTATGCTTCTATTCCATTCCTTCGCTTCTATTTAATCTCCGTCTTGCTTCTTTATTCATTTCCGTCTCTTCTATTGTTATAGGGTTTCTCTGGGTCTAGAGCGTATTATGTAACATACCACATGTATAGTAGTATTTAACCAGTATTCGTAGGATGTACCTACTCATACTTGGAATTCTCATCCTTCTGCCTTTGTCTTCACCGATATTGGTAGCTGCAGGCTTTCCTTGATTGCTCACTTTGAGTCGTCCGGGATTGATCCCTGATAGTAGGTATGCTATTTCCCTAGCTTAGACCTACTCGGCAATATACCTACTTCCTTCTGTGTGTCCTTGCTTCACACTTGACCGAGTGCTCTGCTCTTGCCCTCGTCTCTTTGCTAGCAAGTCACTAGGCAAGATCTTCGACCTTGAACCTCCATCGGCTAATTGCTGGACAAACCCTTAACCCTGCTTGTTGCAGGCTACGTCCCTCATCCCCACCTCATTGTAGCTGTTCGCTAACAGCTCCTCTCATTCTTGTCATGTAGCTGAGTCCATGCCTGACCCTTCAGGATCAAGTGTAACAGTAGCTTCCTGTCTCCACCAGTGATGCATCACTGCTTGCCCATGGGATGCTATAACCACACATATGATATATCACATCAGGCTAAGTAAATCACCATATTGGCTTGCAGAAATGTGCTAATACATCACTCACACTTATGACTTAACAAGCCCATCCCTGTGATATATCATGATAGGCCAGTATATACATGCATGCTGTTGAAAGCCAACCCAGTATGGCAGGGGGTTATGCACAATACATACCTGGTGGGGGCGAGGCCTTAGAACGTTGTGGTTCGAGGTAAAGACTCTATTCTAACTCCGGTGTTTACTGAGTTTGTATGTAGTGACATGCATTGTGTGAACTACTTCCTAAATACAGTAATATATGTTCAACACATGCATCCTTTATTGACTGATACATCACTCACTATGCAATTTCCTTTACAGAATTGGGCTGATACATCACCCACACTCAGGTTAACAGGGCCAACCTTGTCATATATCATGGTGTGTACCATAATCCCATGTATATCCCCTTCATGATCTGCTGACTGATACATCACTTGCTAGGTATCATAATTGCTGCTGCTGGCTCAAGCATGATACATTACACAAAGGTAAGCTAGTGGCCAGCAATTTCCCTTGTAGCATTGGGCTGATACATTACCTGCTCAGCCAATCTTGTGATATATCATGATATGTATGGTCCTGTGCACATCCCATCAATGATCCACTGACTGATACATCACACAAGGGTAAGCTAGTGGCCAACATTTTACCTCATAGAATTGGGCTGATACATCACCTACTTGGCCAACTGCATGATATATCATGGTATATATAGTCCCATGCATATCCTCTCAATTTGCTGACTGATATATCACTCACTACTATCAGGTATTATAACTGCCCCCACTGGGTTGAGTCTGATACATCATACAAAGGTGAGTTAGTGGCCAGCATTTTACCTCACAGAATTGGGCTGATACATCACCCTGCACTTAGGTCGATAGGAGCTGAATGGTGATATATCATGGTATGTATGACCCTATTAATATATCATCTGTGCTCAGGTTGACAGGCCCAATCCAGTGATATATCATGGTATATGGCCCCTTGATGATCCATCAACTGATATATCACTCTAGGGCTGAACCAGTGATATATCATGGTATGTATGACCCTATACATGTCCCCTTGATAATCCACTGACTGATATATCACTCAATAGCTCTTGTTCTGGATCCTGCTGGCCAAGTGTGATACATCACACAAAGGCAAGTTAGTGGCTAGCATTTTCCTCATATAATTGGGCTGATATATCACCTGTGCTCGGGTTAACAGGGGCCAAACAGTGATATATCACAGTACATATGAACCCATGCACACTCCCTTGATGATCTGCTGACTGATATATCACTCACTAGGGATTATGACTGACCTCACTGGGTCGAGTCTGATACATCACACAAGGGTAAGCTAGTGGCCAGCATTTTACCTTGCAGAATTGGGCTGATACATAACCCACTCGGCCAACCATGTGATATATCACAGTATATATAGTTGTTACAATTTTCATGTTTTCACTCCATTTCTCCTTATTTGTCACCAAACATTAGTCTCCTTGTCTGATTCTCTCGTATCGGACTCATAGTTTCTTGATCAGTCATCCAGTTGTTTTTGCCATTCATCTGCTGACTCACTGCTTAATGATCCATGTTTACTTTCTAGTTGTACTTGTTCTTCCTCGTTTGCCTTCTGTATACTATATAAACCCACTCGTAGGTTTACGTATCTTCTCAGCTTAGACCTACTCGGTAATATACTAGCTTCCTTTTCTCTGCATGTCTTTGCTCAACACTTGACTGAGCACTTTGCTCTCACTCTCGTCTCCTTGCTAGCTAGAAGCTAGAAAGGACTCTTAGCCTTGAACCTTTGTTGGCTGGTCGCCGGATAAACCCTTGACCCTGCTAGTTGCAGGATATGTCCCTTGTCCTTGTCTCACTGTAGCCGCTTGCTGACAGCTCCCCATGTCCTCGTCACTCAGCCAAGTTCACAATTGACCCTTCGAGATCAAGCTTAACAAAAGGTCTAAGCTTTACAGTCACAGCTAGCACTGCCTAAGCTGCCAACATTTCTTCCAACCACCAACCACAATGCCCCTCATTGTCACAACAACCCCAGTCACCACGAGCACCCCAACCCTGTCAAATATCATTCTTTGACACCCTCCTTGGACCCACCTGAGAAACTACCAGAGACACCGACGACTCAGACCCTGACCCACAACCCAGTAAGGAACAATGCTCACTGTCCCTATCCCCTCTGTTGTTGAACAACAAGTAGACACTGACCTCACCCAATAACTCTCTGTAGGACTCTCCCTCCTGAGAGAACCAACTCCTCTATCTCCAACTCCCACCACTCAATGACCAGTCTACTCCCACCTGGGAACTGAAGATCTTTGTCAACAAAGAGATGAGTGGCATGCTAGGAGAGGACAACCACCCTGCAGACCACCAATGCCACCCCCATTTCCCTGTTCCCCATTACCAATGTCAAATAAATCCACTGAATTATACCTCTCCAAATCCAAAGACTTCAATGGAATATATGCCAAAGCCATTCCCTGGCTCAACTCCATCAATATCTACTTGATGGTCAACAAGGAAATTTACAATAATAATGACAGGCGAATTGCCTTTGCCCTCTCCTTTATGACCAAAGGATCGACTGCAACCTGGGTCAACATGTTTCAGACCAAGGTCCTAGCCCATGGGAAGTTCAGAACTTGGATTGAATTTATTGTAGAGTTCAAAGCCACATTTGAACACAAAGACACTAAAGCACAGGCTATCCACTGGATGATGCATACTAGAGTCTGGAAAACTGAAGATCTCAATGCCTACATTGCAGAGTTTAAAAACCAAGTAGCCATTAGTGGAATAACTGAAGAGGACGTCCTTATCTCCTTCTTCATGGAAGGCCTCCCTGAAACAGTCTGACAACAGATCTTTGCCATGGATTTCCTTCTGGAAAAGATAGAATCTTGGTATAATAAAGCCATACACTTTGTCACTCATTGGGAATGAGCTGAAGTCTTTAGCTCTAGCAGTAAAGCCAAGTTTATATACTTCTCCCAGGAAAAAACCACCACCCCAACCCGAGACCCAGACACTATGGACATAGATATTGTCTGAGTAGACAAACTAACCCCTGCTGAAAGAAAACAATGTTTTGAAAAGAAACTCTGCTTCTGTTGCTGCCAACCAGGACATATGTCCAATAAATGTCCAACATTCTCGAACAACAAAAACCCCCCTCAACCTCACCAAGTAAAAAGGGTGAAAACCGATGACCTTCCTAAATTCCAGGAAATCAAAGACGAAGAAGAGGATAAAGGGGAACATGTGAAAAGAGTAACTTTTGGGAACTGGGAATTGTCTTTTTGAAGGGAGAAGTTCCTCTAATGCAAACTTCTCCTAATGACCATGTATTAGTAGTGAGGAAATTGAAAGCAATCATTCTCCCCATCATTCTCGTGCCTAAAACAAAAGACATTAGAACCTGTGCTGTCCTTGACTCTGGAGCAAGCTGCTCATGCATTGACTGGGAATTTGCCAAGAAAAATCGACTCCCAATGACTCAACTCCTCCAATCTATCCCTATATGGAATGCTGACTCAATCCCAAATTGCTATAGGGAAATAAAATTCACTGTCACTATTGACTTCCATCTAGCTGATCTCCACTACTCAGAAGAATTTAGCGTAATGCACCTTGGAGACACCCCAGTTATACTAGAAATGACCTGGCTAAAAAAAGCAAACCCCACTATCGATTGGCTAACATACACCATATCTCTTCCCATCTCGGAATCTCTACTCAAGAATGGACCTAAAGGACTCTCCCAAGGAAAAGTCAACCCAACATTGGACAAATGGCTCATGGAACATGCCACTTGGAAAACACCTCGCCCTGACTCCCATCATATCTGACACATTGATACTGACGAAAAATGGGACAAAGACCTTTACGTTTACCTTAACTATGATAAAGGGGGAAGATTTCCCACTCACTCTGAATGGAAAGCTTGGGAAGAGTCAGAAATGATTAGAAAACTTACCATGGCAACCAACCTAGCCATTCACGCCCTCCCAGAAAAGAAAACCACTGTTCTTCCCCCAGAATTTTCCAACTTTGCATTAGTGTTCACCAAAGAATCGGCAGATCACATTCCCCCGACTCAACCTTATGATTATCCCATCAAGCTGGATGAGATGTTTAAGCCAAAATCAGCTAAACTCTACTCCCTTACTGAAGAAGAGAAGAGAGCCATGGAAGAATTTCTAGAAGAAAACCTTCATTTAGGGAAAATCTGTCCATCAAAGTCATCTCAGTCCTCCCCTTTCTTTTTTGTCAAAAAGAAAGATGGGAAACTTCATCCTTGCCAAGACTACCAATATCTAAACCAACACATGGTCTGTGATACCTACCCCCTATCACTTATCTTGGACCTCATGGATCGCCTACAAGGGGCAAAAGTCTTCACCAAGTTCGACATTTGATGGGGGTATAACAATGTCTGTATCAAAGAGTCAGACTGTTGGAAAGCCACCTTCATCACTCACAAAGGACTCTTTGAACCAATGGTGATGTTCTTCAGCCTCATCAACTCCCTGGCCACCTTCCAATGTTTCATGAATGACTCCTTCCACAATCTCATCACCAAAGGATGGCTTGTCATTTATATGGATGACCTTCTCATCTTCTCCCCCAATGAAAAGACCCACATTGAGTGTATAAGGTTATGAGGAGCGGCGCGGGAATGGAATGGCTGCGAGTAGACATGCTCAGTCGTTGTGCGGGACAAATGGACTATATAGATTACCTGCGAGTAGACACACTAGGTAGATCATAAGTACAGAGAAGATAATCGTATCATAAGTAATACTCACCTCAGTTGTTGTGTGGGACAAATGGACTGAGGTGTCTATCTGTAGAGCGAGCTAAATATACTAACTGTGCCACCTATCGTACAAAGGAGGTGGCATAAAGGCAAAAGGGAAAACAAAAGAGACAAAGGGAAAGTCTATCGTAGCACTGTCACAAAGCCATCTCCGATAAGAAAGATAACACGTCTGATGACAAGTGCTAGGTCTGACTGCGGCTGTGCGCACGCTTGCGTATTTCGACAGAGTGAACTCGCCACATTCTGAAACACATGGAAGAACTTGACCTTCATCTCAAACTTGAGAAGTGCAAGTTCACTGTGAACCAGGTGAACTTGCCATAGACCCTGTTAAACTAGCAGGCATCACAGAATGGCCCACATCCACCAAAGTCAAGGATATTCGTTTCTTCCTTGGTTTTGCCAACTTCTACAAACAATTTATTCCCGACTACTCTACTATTGCACAACCCCTTCTCAATCTCACCAAGAAGGATCATTCTTGGAACTGGTCAACAGCATGCAACACTGCTTTCAAGGCACTGAAAGACATTTTTCTCGCTGAACCCATCCTCCAATTTCCTGACCCAACTCAACCTTTTACTATCTCTACTGATGCCTCGAAATGGGCAATCAGAGGAATCCTCCTCCAGCCAGATGGCAATGGCGATCTCAAGCCTTGTGCCTATCTTTCCCAATCCCTTTTCCCCACAGAACAAAACTATAACATTTACAACCAAGAACTTCTTGCAGTCATCTGAGCTCTCAAAACCTGGCATCATCATCTCCATAGTTCCACATTCTCTGTAGATGTCCTTACTGACCACAAGAACCTAACCTACTTTAGAGAATCACACAACCTCAACCACTACCAAGCCTGTTGGCTCCTTGATTTGGCCAATTTTGACCTCCACTTCACCCATGTCCCCAGTTCCTCCCTTGCTGCCCCCAACGCACTTTCCCATCATCTGGATCATGCCACCGCTGAAGATGATGACAACAGTGATGTCACCTTGCTCCCTGCCGACCTCTTTATCAATCTGATTGACACCAAACTTGCTACCAAGGTGGCACATTTCTCCACCCCTCATCTTAAATGCCCTTCATGTCCTGGAAGGTACTGTCCCCTCCCAATTTCACTCCCAATTTCACTCCCATCTTTCTGACTGGCACTTTAATGCTGGCATTCTTACTTACCAAGGATGTGTCTATTTACCTGACTCCCTCTGCCATGAAGCAGTCTCACGTTGTCATAATCACTCTTCTGCTGGCCACCTGGGCTTCTTACAAACCCAACAACTTGTCTCTTGTGACTTTTAGTGGCCTGGACTGGCCTCTTTCATCTAAAATTACATCCAGGGTTGTGCCCTCTGCCAGCAGAACAAGGCAAACATGCACCCCACAGTTGCCCCCCTCATCCTGATTCCCTCTTCCTGTACTTAACCTTTCCAGCAATTGTTCTGTAATTTGATCATGGACCTCCCTCTCTCCAATGGCTTCGATAGTCTACTGGTTGTGGTCAACCATGGGCTTACTAAGGGGGTGATTTTGTGCCCAATTAAGAAATCCATTACTGCTGAAGGAATTACCCATCTCTTTTTCCACAAAGTATACTCTAGATTTGGCTTATATGACAAGATTTTTAAAGTAGTACTAAAAGGAATGGACTCAGGCTTCCGACAAAGAAGACTGAGATGAGAGAAAACTCAATCTGCAACTAAAACGAGTGTGATTAGGTAAGATGTCACTGTTGGGGAAACTAGGAAGTCTGAAAGGTGCTAAGGTAAATAGGGGTCTACAATAACAAAGATCATCTCTGACTGAGGCCCTCAATTCACCTCAGAATTTGCCAAATCCTTAGCATCTCTCCTCAGATACTCCCTTGCCCTCTCCACCACCTACCACCCTCAAACTGATGGAGAAACTGAATGGTGTAGAGTGCAGCGCATCTCTATGTTTATATTTCATATATATTGACCAGTACAGTGCCTCTACCCATTCACCATTCTATTCTGTTTGATACCCATTTACCTTTACTTAACCTTCCCTTACATACAACTGACTGGACTACTGGACTACCACTGGACTACTACCAGACTCTAGGCAGTACCTTGTGCTGCATCGGCAGCTTCACTTCATTACTTTCAGGTACTGTTTACGCTTCCCTTTTGACTTTTATCCTTTATTTCCACTGTTTCCTTCATTCCTTGACGACATGGACTACACTTCCACTACTACCACTGATGTCTCGGACTATTTAGTCGTTCTACTGTACCTTACAGAGTCCCGGGAATGCCCGGACTATAAGGAATGTACCTAGTCCTGAATAGGACAGCTCCTATTTGGCTCACAACTACCATCTACTGTTCAACCGACCGCTCACCATCCACTGTTTACTGTCACCGTCACCATTCTCTATTGTCCACCACACCATTCTATTGCTTATCGCTCTGCTAGTCCACCCAGACTATTGGAATACAGGTACAAGTAGTTTGGAGACCTTGTTCTCTCACCTCCCTTTCTTTGAGTCCCTTTAGGGTCGAGCACACTATACCCCTAGACCCACTTACCACTCATCCTGCACCCCACAGACAGGATCAGTGTTCTTCAATGGGTCAACCAAAAAGTTGAAATGTATCTTTGGATCTTTTGCCATGACAACCCAACTGACTGGGCTGAAAATATCCCTATGACAGAATTTGCTCATAACTACCGCCCCCACTCAGTTACCGGCCAATCACCATTCTATTTCATGATGGGGTATGAACCAAAACCCCTCCCCACAATCATTGCGGAAATGAATCTCCCTGCTGTTGAATCACAGCTCAAACTCTTATCACACATGAGAAATGAAGCCCTTGCAGCACATGAACTAGCCTGCCAAGTGATGAAATCAAGGAACACACAAGGCTTCAACCCTTGGAAACATGGAGATAAGGTATGGCTGGAAGCCTGGAACTTGAAACACTCCCTCACCAGCCCTAAATTTGCCCCAGAATGAGAAGGACCCTTCATAATCATGAAAGTCTTATCTCCCATTTTCTATGAGCTCCAACTTCCTGCCACATGGAAAATTCACCCTGTATTCCATGCTTCTCTTTTATCATCCTATTGTGAAAACAATATATATGGATGGAACTTCCCTGCTCCACCACTGGATCTAATAGAAGGTGAAGAAGAATATGAAGTCGAGAAGATCATACATTATTGTAAAGCTCCAACCTGACAGCAATTCCTTGTCTGATGGAAAGGTTACTCAGCCAAAGAAAACTTGTGGGTTTCAGAGTCAGAAATGACTAATGCCCCATGCATCCTAAATGCATATAAACGTCTTCATTCTAAGTTCTTCCCCCATCCTACTCCCCATACAATCCAATACATGTCTACCTCCAATGCCTCCTCTTGTCTCTTTCACCAAGTACCCTTTCTTGACCCAAGGAATGCTCCAAAATCTCCTAGAGCTGGAATAACGACTTGTGCAGATTTTCTGCCCGTTCAGGGACCATGAGCAAGCATTCCAGATCCTTTTTATCCTGTTCAACAGGATTCTCCAACAACTGGACCAACCTCTCCCTCCTTCCTAACATTATTCTCCCCAACCAATTCCCCCACCCACCCTGGCACCCCTCACCCCACCATTAGTGAATGGAGGAATTTCCACCACGCCCATGACGATGGGATCACTCCCCCAACGGTCCCCATCTATGCTCAATGCCTCCATAAAGATCTCCCTGATGATAACTACCGAAATCTCCTAATGACCCACCTTGGAGATCCCCACCTCACTATCCCAATGGATGATGACCTCACCCCTGGCTCCCCCCTTGTCTCCTTAACCAACGCATTCCTCAATATTTGTCTTCTCGATTTGTTAATCAACTCCCTTAACTCCCACTCCAACCTAATTGTTGCAAAGCACTACCTTCACTCTATTCAGGCCATCCTCTGTGGACACCTGGGGTCCATTGGGTACCAGATGGGACTAGGAAAGTACCTAGTAGACCTTGACTGTTACCTCACAGAGAAAGCTGAACATAACCGCCCCTGTTACCATCATTCCATTATCACCCACTTCGCCGACCCTAAAACCCCCTCTGCTTTCTCTTTCCCCCTCGACCCAGAAGAACTGGCTGTCCTGAAAAAAAAAGAGCATTCATATTGGGAACGACACCCTTGGCCTCTCCCTACCTCCCATCTGTTTTACAGCCAGGCCTGCTTCCATTGCCATCGCCTGGAACACATATGAGTCAACTGTGAACTGTATAAATGCCTGATTTGCCACACTTGGGCCCCTGGGCACGCCCAATACCAGTGTGCAACCATATACCATTGAGCGAACATTCCTCTGTGCACCCCCCTCAGAGTAGACTTAACCAGCACCTGGAACCACCCTCACCTGTCCAGCTCCTCATCCTTGTCATCCAACAGATCCCAGTGTTCAATGATCCCCCTTTCTCTGCCATCTCCACCTCCTCCATCCTGCCAACTTCACTGCCAAAAGCCCTTTCATACATGCTCTTATCAGTGCTCTGGGAGTCCCATCCCTGTCCCTCCCCCTTATGTGGACTCTCCCGACAATGACCCATTTACTGCAGAAGCTTATAGTAACATAACTGGTTCCCCTGGGTATAGCTACTGGGAATTTTAGAAAGTTGACAGTGTCTCCTAGCCCTAAACAGGGGGTAATGTTACAATTTTCATGTTTTCACTCTGTTTCTCCTTATTTGTCACTGAACATTAGTCTTCTCATCTGATTCTCTCATATTGGACTCATAATTCCTTGATTAGTCATCCAGTTGTTTTCACCATTCATCTGCTGACTCACTGCTTAACAATCCATGTTTACTTTCTAGTTGTACTTGTTCTCCCTTGTTTGCCTTCCATGTACTATATAAACCCACTCATAGGTCTACATATCTCCTCAGCTTAGACCTACTCAGCAATATACTAGCTTTCTTTCCTCTGCATGTCTTCACTCAACACTTGATTGAGTGCTTTGCTCTCACTCTTGTCTCCTTGCTAGCTAGAAGCTAGGAAGGACTCTTAGCCTTGAACCTTCATCGGCTGGTCACCAGACGAACCTTTGACCCTGCTAGTTGCAGGATACATCCCTTGTCCTTGTCCCACTGTAGCCGCTTGCTGACAGCTCCCCACATCCTTGTCACTTAGCCGAGTCCACAATTGACCCTTTGGGATCAAGCGTAACAATAGTCCCATGCACATCCCCTTAATCCACTGACTGATATATCACTCACTACTACCAGGACACAAAGGTAAGCTAGGAGCCAGCAATGTCATTGGGCTGATACACTACCTGCACTCAGGTTAACAGGCCCAACTCAGCGATATATCATGGTATGCACCCCCTCAATGATCCATCAACTGATACA
Source organism: Pulveroboletus ravenelii (assembly GCA_038090235.1). Taxonomy (NCBI): domain Eukaryota; kingdom Fungi; phylum Basidiomycota; class Agaricomycetes; order Boletales; family Boletaceae; genus Pulveroboletus; species Pulveroboletus ravenelii. The sequence goes on from JBBPMH010000371.1 coordinate 20,338, forward strand.
TTACTTGCTAAGTATCTACATCACCCCAAGACCAAACCAGTGATATATCACAGTACATATGATCCCATGCATGTCCCCTTAACAATCTGCTGACTGATATATCACTCACTAGCTCTTGTGCTGGACCCCAAGTGATATATCACACAAAGGTAAGTTGGTGATCAGCATTTTGCTTTGCAGAATTGGGCTGATATATCACCTATGCTCAAGATAACAGGCCAAACTGGTGATATATTGTGGTACATACAATCCCATGCATACCCCTTTGATGATCTGCAAACTGATACATCACTCACTAGCTCTTGTGCCAGCCTCTGCTAGGCTGAGTGTGATACATTACAAAAAGGTAAGTTGGTGACCAGCATTTTTCTTTGCAGAATCGGGCTGATATATCACCTGCACTCAGGATAACAGGCCAAACTGATAATGCATCATGGTATGTATGATCCCATGCATACCCCTTAACAATCTGACTGATACATCATCCACTAGGTTATGACCGGCACTATTACATTTGATCCCAAAGGGTCAAGCATGGACTTGGCTAAGGATCGAGAACAAGGAGACCTGTCAGCAAACAGCTACAGGGAGATGAGGATGAGGGACATAGCCTGTTTTGAGCAGGGTTGAGGGTTCACCTAACAAATGGTTGGCAAGTGACGAAGGGTTCTGTCTGACTGATAGTTGACAAATGACAAGGATGAGGGTCTGAGTGGAGTGCTCACTCAGGTGTAGAGCAAAGACATGAGGAGGAGAACTAGGTGTATTGCTGAGTAGATCTAAGCTGAAGACAGTGGTATCTACAAGGTGGGTTTATATACCTAGGGCTAACCAAACATAACATGACAAGGGAAAACAGGGTATATACTCTGCTGAGGAGTCAGTCTGAGTAAGACAACAAATGGCAAAAAGGGAGTGATGAGTAACTAGGAACACTAGGACCAATACAAGAGAATTAGGTCAGAAGAGTAAGTCCAAATGACTAACTGGGCATAGGATTGGAGATAAGGCATAGGGGTTGGGAAATAGGACAGGAAAAAGAAAAGAATGTAAGAGAATCATAACAGGCACCGCTACTGAGCCAAGTGTGTACACAAGCACTAAGTCTGATATATCACTTGAAACTAGTGTACACTTAATGTACCATGGCCAATGAGACTTAATACTAATATTGCTTATACTATACCACCTTGTCACCTGCATTTGGGCCCCACTGAAGACTGATATGTCATGGTCAAAGAGACTCAGATTGATTGATGCATCATGTAGCTAATTACTTATACTCAAACCATACCTACTTCACCTCAGCAGTGGGTCATCTCAAGAGCAAACTGCTTTGTCTTCCATTTCCTAGTCCTCATGTTAGTCATATCTATATAATCACGACCAGCAACATACTTGGTCTTGAGAGCAATGGATTCTGCACCAATTAAATTTGCTGTATTGTTACATTTTGATGGTTGACATGTGCATTTTCTGCTAGATTTTGTGGAGGTGGCCACCAGTGTTGATCTGGGGTCCTTTTCCTGGGCCTGTGCTGTAGATGAGCCCAGTTGGATTGGGCTGTTGTCGAGAGCGACTGCCAGTGTCTGCACAACAGATGGGGCCACAGCAGCTGCCAGAGAGTTGGACTGGACAACTTGTGGGCTGGAATTGGGAATGATTGCCAGTGTCTGCACAGCAGATGGGGCCACAGTGGCTACCAAAGAGCTGGACTGGACGACTTGTGGGCTGGAGTTGGGAATGACCACTGGACTTTGCATTGCAGATGGTGCTATGACAGTAGCTGCCAAGGGGTTGCACTAGATGATTTGCAGGATAGAGTTGGAAATGGTCACCAGGGCTCGCATTGCGGATGGTGCCACAACTTCTGCCAAGGGGTTGGACTGGATGACTTGTGGTGTTGGCATGGCAGCCATGGACTGGATAACTTGAGTTTATAGGTTGGATGGGACATGCTGAATTTGCATCATAGGTAACCCCTGCATAATCATAGCATCTGCAACAGCACTTATAGAGGCATTGAGTAACAAAGTCAGATCACCCACAGGGAGAGATTACAGTGGTTGTTTGCACCTGTACTTGGCCAGGAAACTATTGAGGGGATCAATTGCTGTGTGGGTGCCAAAATCATATGTGTAGTCATACGAGGCAGTAGCTAAGATGGTTGGAGGGAAATCTGCAGGGTTATCTAATCCTGACCCATCCAAGCCTGGCCATGAGGTCAAACTAGGCAGCAGTACTGGCATGGCTGCAAGTACAGAGGTCTCTGCATCTGATGTAAGGGTCTATGCAAGTGGCAGTGCTGATGTAAGTGCTTTATTGGCCATATGAGTTATGGGAAGACTAGGGTCTGGCAGACCAGATTCAAGCTCCAGTTTCAAAGACAATTGGTTGGCCTCCCTGAGGCTTTCCTTCATCACCAGCACTGAGCACTCAGTCATTCTCAGCAAACCAAGCCCCCATTGTTGACCACTTACCAGTCATGTGGTCAAGAAATTCTCTGTATGGCTGCATAATGCCATTATTAAACCCTAGATAAGCCTGATCAAAGGTATTTGCCAGATCTGTGACACCAACATGCAAACTGCATATCTCAATTTTCTCTCCAGTCTTGGGTGTGGGCCCACCCATAAGGACACTGAATGACCATCCAGTCAGCTCCAGCAACCCAGACAAGAATTGTGTGAGCATTGGTGCAAGTCAATTGATATAACTGATGATGAAGTAAGTCTTCAGGCAAACTTTTTTCATGTTGATGCTCACTATTGTCTATTTTTCATCTTCTCCTTGCCTTTCTGCCCTTTTCTGGCTGCCATCTCCTTCCAGTGCTCCTCTATCTTAGCCAGGACCTTGGGTGACTTGTTCTTGAACATCTTGTGGGTCTTGTTCATAATAGTGGCCAGCTTGGGTGGCAGTTTCTCTGCCTGCGACCCACCTGAAGCCACTGCAGCCATAGCAACCACCTTATCTACATCAAGTGCATCTTCAATGGTCAGCTACACCTTGTCCTCATAGTATAGATCCATGTAAGCCTTGATTTTCTGTGGCTTACATCTGTGGCCCTCCTTTAATTGAATCAAATCAGCTATCAATGCCATGGAGGCTTTGGCATCTGCATCCTTTGCCGCCCAAGCCTTCTTTTTAGTGCCCCAATTATTGTGGAGTTTGTTGTGCAATTGCTGCATCATATATTAGCACAATAGTGGCACACCATTTTCAGTATGTATATCTTTCTGAGTATCCACAGCCTTGGCAAGCGCAATTTTCTGGTCATCTGAGAGTCCTGTGTTACTAGGTATATCTGGAAACACCACAACATGTTCAGAATATTTGGCAAACCAGTGCTCACAGAATGATGGCCAGAAGCTGGTGTAATTCTGCTTAGTCTGACATTGCATGAACTTGGTGAAGAATTCTTGTAGGAAAGCTTCCTGCTTGGGGTTCATCAATGAGGCCAGTGGCATCTGTCTTTTTGTCTTGTTCAGCCCATTTCTGAATCTTCTTAGCAAAGGGTGGTGGAGATGCCTGGGATGGTACTGGAGATATATCAGTGCCCAGAATGACACCTAGGACTTTTTCTCAGCATAGCTTTGCTGTGATCTGGAATTTCCATATTTGGAAATTTAAGAGTCCTATCAGGACTGGGCAGGTTTCAGTATCAGATGTTTTCAATTCTGACATATTTATAGCTAGGCAGTTTCTAGCAAAGGGTGTGGACCCTGGTGACAGGGTCCTATAGGTGATTTTGAGAGGAAAGTCATGAGAGGAAATTTTGAGAGTTATTCAACAGGTGTCTGGATTGCTAGAGCATGCTAGTGGGGCCTATAACCTGTGAGAAACTAAGTAAAAAGGCAGTGATGCCCACTCAACCACTGCCTAAGATGTAGCAGAAACAACTAGTATTCACCTAAGTAAAAAGGCAGTAATAATTTCTCAGTAAGCAATATTAAACAGTAAAAGTAAAGTAAACTCACCTCAGCTGCTGCCTAAGATGTAGCAGGAACAACTGAGGGGAGTTCTGAGAACAGAGTAAGACTATATAAAGTGGGTGGAGATGCAAGCACTAACTCTGACCAACTCTGAAATGAGAAGTCTGAAATCTGTAAGTGAAACAATGAAAGAGGATGTGGTTCTGAGGCATTGGAAGTGATCAGCACCAGAGTAAGGTTAGAAAATGGAGTAGTGCAGTGATAAGTACCTTGAGCATTATTTAGTTCCAACTCCTGGCATTCCATCCAGAGTTTCCAACTCCTGTGTGCAGTAACTGACTGTGACTAACCATGACTAGTCAGAGTTCAATAGAAGTGCTTGGAGGACTTCAGAGTTGTAGTCTTTGATAGGAATGCTCCTTGGAACAAAGTCTGGACACAGTAGCAATGCTGAGACCAGTAAAAGAGGCAATAGAGTGAGTAGAATGACTAGCATCAAGCTGTGATAGAATGGTATTCTTTTGAGTAGAAAAGAGAGATCACATGATGGTAGTGGTTGAAAACAAAGAAGTCTGGGAGCTAATTCAAACTCAGACATAATGTTTACATGTGTATATTTGTTTGTAGGCCAAATAAACACTAACTATCCTACTATTTACCAGAGATTCTACTATCAATATTAAAAGGTGCAAAACTGTTATAATGATATATGTGGATTAAAATGGGTATATCTCCATAGCATCTACACAGGATCACATGACTCAGGGACAACATTTGTAGCCATGGGTTAGTAGTTTCCATGCCTCCACCAAAGCTAAGCGAAATTCCCACACCCTCAGACACTACATCACATATACTACAAAAGTACCAAACATTGTAACAGTTTTGCATCTCACTGCACCTCAGTTCAAATATCAACTAAGATTCCCCCAGTCTCCTCTGATCCTCCACTTAAGCCTTGATGGCTCTCCTCTGACCTCTGTTGACCTTTGTTGCTCACAACAAGGTCCCTCTGACCCTCACCCAACCCCCTCATAAATTCAGGGCACTGGACTTGTGACAAGGCACATCACATACAGTGAAGCCAAATCCCTGTCTGAACTCTGGAGTTCTGGAGTTACCCTTTGAGTTATGATCTTGACAGTCACAAGCCAAATAGTCCCATAATCAATTTCAGCCCACAATGCAACCATGGTTATGCTGATTGCATTTCCATAGTGTTCAAAGTGATAAAGGGTAATGACAAGTTAAGCTGTAACAAATAGTTTCTGTGGGAAATTAAACTCATTCTCAAAAACAGAACCAGTTTGCAAGGTATTCAGAAGTACATCAAAGCACTCTGGTGTTATCTATATATGTGCCTAAAATATGTCTAGATGCTCATACTTCCAATCTGTGAGAAGAAGTCATAAATTCTCACCACTCTTGATAATCAGTTGATGATCAACAAGATATCTGCAGAAATAAAGTGTATCAAGCAGGCAAAAAATAGACTTGCTTGCTATTGGTAACTCATTTGCACCTGACTCAGAGTCAGATAAGCTGCTGGACTCTGTTATGTTTCACTGTTATCTTGACTCGTTTCCATTTGGTTCCACATTTGTCATTGAACAATTGTCTCCTCATCCAATTCTCTCATATCGGGCTCATAGCTCCACAATTACTCACTCTGTCTTTTATGCCATTCGCTCACTGACTCACATGTTTAGCAATCCTTGTTTGTTTCTCATTGTTCTTGTTCCATCTTGTTTTCCTTCAATGTACTACATAAACCTGCTTGTAGGTCTACCTGTTCCCTAGCTTAGACCTACTTGGCAATCCATTTGCTTTCCTCTGTGTGCCCTCGCTTTGCACTTGACCAAGTGCTCCGCTTTTACCTTTGTCTCCTCACTAGCTAGTTGCTAGGCAAGACCCTCGACCTTAGAACTATTGTTGACTAGTTGTCGGACGACCCCTTGACCCTGCTACTTGCAGGATACGCCCCTTGTCCTACCCTGTTGAAGCAGTTCACTGACAATGTTCCCAGTCCTCAATCCTTAGCTGAGTCTATGCCTTGACCTCTTGGGATTAAGTGTAACAGACTCTGCATCAGAGTCAGAATTGGAGCTTGACTCAGATATAGAAGGATCAGCAAGACTATAGGATTTAGCAATGACAGAAGTGAGGTATCCATCAATTAGGACCTCTGCAAGTTGTTGGCACATAGGCTGGGAAGGCATAATGAAGTGAGCAAGGAAATCTTGCTGTTATTATTCACTTGATGATTGCAATCAAATTTAAACTCTGGCTAAAATTGAGATCATGGAAATTGTGCAAAATCAGGCAAAATTAGGGTATATCAAAGTATAAAGTAATTTTGGAGTGCCAAAACCATTTTCAAAACCATTCTCAAAACAACTCCAAAACCAGGCCTGCTTTCTACTTTGAATGACCCTATTGATGATCCTGCAAGAGTTAGAGTCAATTTCTTCTAATTCTATTGCAAATATCAAGTTATTGTAAAATAGTCAAACATTGGGACACTTTTTTGAGCCACTGTAATCTTTTAAAAAGACTGATGCAAAATTGGCAAATTCTGCTAGGATGACACCCTTCTTTTTCTCTGGTAAAGTATGAATAGCAAGGTTAGTGGCAGTGGCAAGTTTCTTAACCATATCAGCCTTTTCTTAAAACTATTATAAGTGGGAAAGTATGCTCTATGCCAGTAGTTCAAATAGTCATATAGTGCTTTATTGTGTCTTTGGTTAGTGGTGACATCACAAATACACAGGTTACTCAACTTGACCTTAACTTTGGCAATGTATTCCATAAGAAGTTTTATGGTTGTTACATCCTTAGAAGAGGAGTCTAGTTGAGATAAAGATTCAGAGATCAGGAAGGTGAGGGTAAATATTGACCAATCTAAAGTTAGGTTGGCCCTTTTCAGCCAGATCATTCTAAGAATGGTATAGTTAATTTCATAATAAATAATGTAAAATTCATCAGAATACCTAAGGCCTTTAATAAAGAACTCAAGGGTGGTGTCAAGACCAGGTCTCTGAGAGGTAACTCCAGAACTCTGGAGTTTGGACAGGGCTTTGGCTTCACCTTATGTGGTACACCCTTATCACAAGTCTGGTGCCCTATATTTACAAAGGGGTTGGGCAAGGGTCAGAGTGACCTTGTTGTAAGCAATGAAGGTCAAGGGTGGGTCAGAGGAGAACTATCAAGGCTCAAGTAGAGGGTTAGAGGGAAGCAGGAGAATCTAAGTCAATATTCAAACTGAGGTATCTATAATAAAGTATGGACTATTTATACAAAGAACAAGTACTGGTAACTAGAAGCCAGAGGCTAAGGGCAGTAAAGTCAAAGCTGTGCTCCTAAGCAAAGCACAGGATTGGAGGGGACTATAAGGGAGACAGGCACTGTACATAATAAATGAGGAATGAATAATGTAAGTACAGTAAGGGAGTATTAGCTAAATACAAGTCCAGAAAATCAAAAGTGTGAGCTCATCAAGAATATACTGGAGTTTGAGAGAAACAAGGCCAGAGTTGAGTCTGGAGAATGGAGTTGCACAGGATATGACAGGTGGCCATGTACCTGATATCACCATTCTTATTGAGAAAGTAATTAGCACTTCTTATAGTGATAGGTAGGTTCACTGAGTGCCAAGTCTGATCAGAGGTCTAAGGGGTTAGAAAGGAAAGACAGGGCAAGGAATGAATAGAGGAGTTTGAATGGAAGTCCAAGTGAGGTCCAAAGAGAGTACCTAGGAAGACTTGGCACAGGAATTGTGTAGTATGCCCTTGTCTAGGCTTGGTTCTTGTATTTAGAAGGAAAGAGGGAGAACAAGAGGAAGAAAAGAGTCAAATTGTAGATTGAAACAGGAGAAAACTAGTTTGATATTTATACTAAGGAGATATATAGTGGAGAACTACAGGGTTTATATATTACAAGTCTGGATTGGAGTTTGGACTTGGGGAACAAACAAACATATAACAAGAAATGACAGGTAACAGAGATATAAAGAAATATGGGGATAGTGCATATAAGTGGCAAAGGAATAGGGGAGTAAGTGAAAGGGTTGACAGAGAAAATGAAGGATCATAGTACACAAAGGGAATATAAAATATAGAAGTCTGAAATGGAGAAAGCCAGGTCTGATAGTGAAAGAACATAGAGTAGTGTAAGACAAACCTGTTAGGGCCACATCCAAAAATAACAACAAATAGCTGCTAGAACCTGTCATATCCTGTGCAACCCCTAACTCCAGATCCAACTCTGGCCCTGTTTCCTCGAACTCCGGTGCATTCTTGACAAGCACACACCCTAGATTCTCCAGACCTTGTACTTAGTAATTCCTCCTTACATTCCATTTCTCGCTTAACCTTGTACACCACCTGTCTCCTCCATAGCCCCTCTCTGATCCTGTACTCTGCTTAGGAGCATAGCTCCATTGTAACTACTCTGCCTCCAGCTCTGAGTTACTGGTCCTTATACCAGTGCTCCCCCTCCATATATAAGACTCCATATCATGTTATAGATACCTTAGTTTGAATATCAACTAAGACATTCCCAGTCTTCTCTGATCCTCTGCTTGAGCCTTGACAGCTCTCCTCTGATCCACCCTCAACCTTTGTTGCTTGCAACAAGGTCACTCTGACTCTTGCCCAACCCTTAGCAAATTCAGGACACCTGGACTTGTGACAGGGTGCACCACATACAGTGAAGCCAAAGTCCTGTTTGAACTCCAGAGTTCTGGAGTTGTCCTCAGAGTCCATTCTTAACACTAGAAGCCAATGACTAGTGTATATTGAACCCAGTTCTCACAAAACCAGAGTTGGAGTGATGAGCTCAGAGATGGTTGGAAACAGTCAGGACTGAAAGGAATAGGGTGGGATAGATATGACACTGAGATATTTCAAAAGAAATTTGTTTCTTTTATTAAAATGCTAGTTGAGGCAGAAAATATAGGCACCCAAGCCAATAAGTGCTCTAGCATTGATATCTTTTGTGCTACAAGTACATAATAAGCATCAGAGGGAACTTGCACCAAGGAAGCCCCTTCATTTAAAAATCCTTTTCCTACCTAAATGACATCTTCTTGACTTTTGCTTCTATTGGTTCATCTTTTCCATCCTCAATATCAATGAGTAAGAGAATTTCCTTGGTTTTCTCTACCTTCTTTATATTTTGTTTTCCCTTTATTTGGGGTTTCTTTGAGAATACAGGACAAGCATTTAATGTATATCCAGGTTGATGGCAACAGAAACAGAGTTTATTCTACATATATCTTTTGCACTTTTCAGAGATTAGTTTATAGATATATGTAAATGACATTGACATCCATAGCATCAGGGTCTTTCACCTGGGAAGAAGTAGTCATGACAGGGTGAAAATAGGTTTGCCAATTGAAATTCCCTTTTATGTATATAGAAATCTGCTTTTCTTTTTCCCATTGGACAATGAAATAAATGGCTTTGGTACATATACCATCTGTTAATGGAGTTGGGGGGGTTGTCTATGGAGTAAATTCATTGATAGAGGGCCTTAGGTATGCAATTAACAAAGAAGGTGATAAGAATGTTATTGGCAACAATTTTGCTAAGGAAAACCTTGTTTTTGATATTGATATTTTTCTGAACTTCTTAGTTTGTAACCACCAGATGGTGTTCACTAGAGTGTTCTCACATTCAAATGTCTCCTTAAAGTCATGAATGAACTTTTCAAAGGATCCTAGAGACAGGGTTTCCATGGCCATAGCTTTGTTTCTAGAGGTATCAGCCCAAGTTCTGGCTGATTTCTCTGTCATAAATGAAAGAGTAAAGGTGATTTATTTTTCATCAGTGTTGTACATGTATGTATATGTATATACACTGAACAACAAAAATGTTGCAATGATTGCAACATTTGTAATGTTTGATATATATCTTATGAAGCATTGATACTAGGCTCATAGTCCCAGAGAATGATAGATAGCCCTTGAAAAGGGCTTTCAGGGGATATATACATTGCTTATGTAATTCCTTCTGGTTAAGGCACTATTTAACAATTTATCAAGGGTACTCATTGCAACGTTTTTGTTGCTGACAACCAGGATTTACAATCAGTATGATATATATCCTCCTTTGGCCTTGATAACCTCTTGGATCCTTCTAGGCATGCTCTCAATCAAATCCTGACACTTCTTCACCTCAATCTTATACCATTCTGCTTCCACTCTCTCCCAAAGTTCAAGAATCC
>JBBPMH010000372.1:0-30362 GCA_038090235.1 Pulveroboletus ravenelii
CGTCCTCTTGCTGGCATATCGCTAGACAAGACTCCTCGACTAAGGAAACCATCAACCGTTTGTTGATAGACCTCTTGACCCTGCCGATTGCAGGCTACGACCTCCTGTCCTCACTTGGTTAACAGCTAGACGCTGATAACAACCTTCGTCCTAGACTCTCAGCTGAGTTCACGCTTCGACCCTTCGGGATCAAGCGTAACATATACTGTGTGTTCTTCGTCGGAACCTAACCAGAATCTGAGGCTGCTGATTTTTTGGCCTCCGCGTCTAAGTACCGCCGCTCCTCCTATGCCACCCTGGTATCCCGATCCGTCGGAGTATAGGCATACCTCATCGTCGAGCTCTGCTTGGATGTCTTGGGCGATGGCGTCATTTTTGTCCTTCATGACGTCCAGTGACCATTTGGTGTAGTGTCGGACGGGTTCAATGGTCTCCATCTTTTTCGGGTTTATGTCTGAAAATTCGTTGAAGAGGTTGTGGAGTGGGGCTTTGTGTCGTTTTCGGTTGCGATGTGCAGCTTTGGCTGCCGGTAGTACGGGGTTGGTTTTCGGGAGAGACGCGATGCGGGTGGTCGCTCGGTGGCAGTGTCGGTGAATGCGTAGAGAAATGGGGAGGAGGTCACTGTGTGTGTTTAGTAGGTCATTGGCTGTTGAGCGCATGCCACCGGTGATGAGGATTGCAGCGGTTCGCTGGACCCTCTCCATTCGCTTTCCTATACCTTTTGGGCCCCATCCGTTGTCCTTTTTCCCTTTCCCTTTCTGGATGAGGCTGGTGGCCCACACTTCTGCGGCGTATAGCATCTTGGGGATGGCTACCCCCTCGTACAGTCGCTTCATCAGCTTACCCTGGACACCTTTTGACGTTCTTGACATTCTACCGCAGGCCAGGACATATTTTAGGCCTTTTGCTGTGGCGAAAGCTGCGTGTTCCTTGAAGCGGAGCTCCTGGTCGATTATGACCCCGAGGAATTTGTAGGTCGTTGCAGCTTGAATGAGGTGGTCGTTTATGGTGATTGGTGGGCGCGGGATGGGTTTGGGTGTTCTACCGTCACTGGGGTTGCGTCTTTCCACTTTCCGGCGTGATATTCCCATGAGCGCAGTCTTATCGAGCTCGAAGTTGCAGAAGTGGTTCCTGCTCCATTCCAGGGCGCCCCCTTCTCCTTCCATCATTTCTTTCAGCTTTTCGTATGCGTTTTCCCATGAGGTGCCCCTGGCCATGAATGCGGTGTCGTCTATGAAGCCTAATATAGCCCTGTCTTTTCTTCCTGACGCGGCTCCGATCAGATCTGCGTTATAGAAAAGGAAGGCGATAGGCGACAGTGGGCAGCCTTGGTCCAAGCTGATCGGGATGTTGAAAGGTGCTGATGTGAAGTTGTCGAATAGCAGTGTCGTGGTCCTGTGGTCGAGGCGGCGGCTATACCATTCGATGTATTCGCTGGGGATGCCTTTGCTGCGCATGTTGTGGAGTAGGCGAGGGATTACCACGCTGGGGAAAGCTGCTTTGACGTCCAGAAATAGTATGGCTGGGAACTTTTCCTGTGGGTGCGTTCACGCGTCTGAGCAGAATTTGGTGAGAAGGAGGAGGGAATCGACAGTGGTCCGCCCCAGTCTCCCCCCGAAGTGAGTTGGCGGGAGGAGAGCGTGAGTTTCTGCAAGGTAGGTGAGGTCGTCTGCTATGCATGAAGACAGGATTTTTGCCATCGTGTCGAGTAGAGCAATGGGGCGGTAGGCCTTAGGCAGTGTGTAGTCGGGCTGTCCTGGCTTCTTGAGCACGACGGTGGTGGAGGACTTCCACTGGTCGGGGTAGTGTTTGAGTGTGAAGGAGGTGCGGAAGATGGGGCCCATGTGGTGGGTGAGAAGAGTGCGGTTGTTGGTGAATACGCAGTTGCTGACTCCGTTGGGGCCAGTGGCTTTGTACGGCGAGAGTTTTTGTATGGCCCTGTCGATTTGGGCGTCAGTGATGTTCGTGAATTGGCATACAGGCGGGGGGTAGACAGCTCCCTCCGGGATTGGGGCATTGGCGGGGGCTTGCTGGAAGAACGTGCTATATAAGATGTCGCTCTTTGACTGGTTGGTTTGCTCGTCTGGGGGAGGAGTGGCAGGGTCAGGTTTCAGGTTGGGTATCCGCGAGACGAATTGGTCGGAAGGGTCGCTGATTAGGTACTTGTGGACGTCCCATACATTGGCGTGGTCGACGTTCTCCAAGTATTCTAGCCAGTGGGCTTCTTTCGCCGATCGGATATTCTGGGCATAGGTCGTTTTTGCAGCATGGCACTGTTGGTGGATGGGGTCGTTCCATTGTTGGCGTTTCCTGTATGATTTAGCAGATAGCTCTTTTATTCGTTTCTTTTCCGTGTCCAACTTGGGGGTCCACCATCGCTTGGTGAAAGGGTTTGGGCGGGACGTTGGGACTACCTCTTCCACTGTCTTCTGAATGGCATCTGTGAGTTGGGTTAGTTTATCTCGTAACACCTCTACCGTTGCGATTTCTGTGGGGGCGGGTTGTTGGTCAAGTCGAGCTTCTAGTTCCTTCGTGAATTTCTTCCAGTCGGTGGAGCGGAAGTTTCGTCTGTGGGGGGGGTTAGTGCTTTCCGGGGAGAGTCTGATCTCACTGATGATTGGGAAATGGTCAGTGATGGTTGGCCTTTTTTCCGGTTGCACATCGCAGAGGGAGAAGAGGTCTGATAGGTGTGACGTGCTGAAGACGTTGTCGGGTCTTGTGAAGTTCTTCGTGTTGGATGCCTCTAAGGTGGGGATGCCTTGGGGGAGGATTTGTGTGAGATCATACGCTGCAAGGAGGTCTATGAGAGGTTCAGCGGCATCCAGGTTCGCGCAAGAGAAAAGATGCGTGTTGTTCGGGTCTTCCCACATGGGATGGTGGCGGTTGAAGTCCCCCATTAGGATTGCCCCCCCTATTCCTTGTTCATCTCCTTTTTGGGCTTCTTGCGCGAAGTGGTTGTCGAGTGCTTCAATCGTGTGGTGGTGGGTACAGTCATTGTACACATTGTAGATCCGAAGTTTTCCGAAATCTCCGCTGATCTCGATTGCAGTGATGTCCGGGTTCTTTAGCGGAATGGCCCTCCAGTGGTCCTTTGATAGGCGTTTGTTTATGAGAAGGACCAAGCGAGTCCGGCTGGCGTGTTGGGAGTTGTGTGTGGTGGGGTATAGCACGGACCAGCGAGGGTTTGCCGTGGTGAGGTTGACCGGGTTGATGTAGGGTTCCTGGATGGCGGTGATGTCGAAAACTTCGGGGTCGAGATCCCTTAGGAGGTCCTGTTGGGCGATGCTGGATTTGCGGAGGTTTTGTTGCCAGAGTCTGAGTTGTCTATGCGGGTGGTGTTGTGGGTTGTCTCTATTCATTGGGACGGGAGGGGGGTGGGTGGGGTGTCCTTTGTGGTGGTGGGCATGGGGCGGGATCTGTTCGTGGCTTCATCCAGCTTCATTTGGCGAAGGCCGCCGCCCCTTGGTTGTGGGTTTGGGGGGGTTTGGGAGGCAGGGAGGTCCGAGTTTTTGTTTCGCGTGATTGTTGGGGGCGGGGGATTGGTGCAGGCAGCCTGAGGCCGGTTCTGTGGGCACGAGTCCCATCCTCGGTCTTGGGTTCCTACCGGCGGGTTGGTGTTTGTCGGGAGCAAGGGTCCGGGTCCTGGTCCTAGGGGTGTTGGGTTGTTGGTTCTAGTTTTCCGTTTGTTCACTGTTGTCCATTCGTGCGTTGGAGTTCGATTGGTGGGGAAGCCAGCCATTGTCTTGTTGTTGGGCGTCGTGCTGTCTGTCGCCCAAGATGAGGGGTCGTCCGTGACCGGGAAGAAAATGTAGTCAGATTCCCGCATGCGTGTGTGGAGCTGTTTCCTTGCTAGTTGGAACCCCTTGCAATCTCTGCTCCACGCAGCGTGACCCTGTTCATTGCAGTTAACACAGTGGAAAAGGTTTTGGTCGGTTACCGTGCAGTCGAGAGTGCGGTGTTGGTCACCGCATGTTCCGCAGATGTCGTGTTGGTGGTCGCAGTTGTCGGAGAGGTGGTTTTGGGTGAGGGATTGGCATCGGTAACAGCGCCGGGGCTCTGGTAGTTGTTTGTGAGTGTATACCTTTTTGCCTTCGATGGAGAGGCCGTCCTTTATTGCTTTGTTGGCGTTGTCCGGGTTGTTGAAGCTTATGATTGCGTGGGCGACTCGTTGGGCAGCTTTTCGGCGGAAGATTGGCTTGATCCACTGGATGGAGGAGATGGCATTTTTGTCTAGGTGTGAGTTGGTCTCCGTTTCTCGGAGATCGTCTGGTTCTTCAACGTTGAGGGTAATTGGTACGAATTCGGCAACCACTTTGTAAGCCTTGCTGAGAAAATGGGAGTCAGTGTCGAAGTGCGAGATGAACAAGTCCCGTCTCTCAGCGTTGTTGAGCCACTGTGTGGCTTCTTGGCTGTCCATCTCCAGACGGATGGCTCCTGAACGGAGCGTTTGGGCAGAGAGGAAAGTCATGTCTGTAGGCGCTGTGTCGTCGCCTCTGGCAGTGGTCGCCAGGGCTTCGTTTGCCTTCCTCACCATGTCCTTTGGCGAGAGTTTTCCCAGGTCTTCGTTGGTTGAAGTGATGGTGATCTGTCTGGTGGCGGCTTCACTTTTTGCTAGGATCTCGACATGTTCTTTGCGCTGGTTCGTGGCTGCCATAGCGGCGTACGTTAGGGCAGATTTGGCCGTGCATCGGTGCTGGTCCAGGGGTCCTTGGCGTGTAGCGGCGTCATGCTGGGTGGTCGTTTTGTCCCTAACCTGCGCCAGGGTTGCGGATATCTCATCCATGGTCGTCTTGATGGTGTCTGAAATGGCTGCGAGGTTATCATATACTTCTACCTTTTCCTCTTGTCTTTGGATTGCGTCTTCAAGCCTCCTGATCAGGTTTTCCTCGATGGTGGTGTCAGTCGCGTCGCGCTCGGTTGGCAGGTTTGGGCAGTGGAGTAGGAGGGCCGCTATTGCTCTCAACATTTCTTGGTGGATCGGGGCTAGTGCTGGGGCGCCGATGATGTATTCTAGGATTGTCAGTGCCACTTGTCTGGGATTTTCACCTTCTGCAGGTGTGAGGTACCCATACCGGCCCAGAGTGACTCTGGCTGCGTCCAGACTTTGGAGCTGTGGGTGATTTCCTATTAAGGTAAAAATTTCAGCTTCGTCTATTCCGTTGAAAATAAGCTCGCCACATCTTTTCGACATGTTGGCAGCTCCTCGCGGTGGGGGTCCGGAGCTGGGCCTTCTTTGGGTTGCGCTACTGTGCGCCATGAGGTTGTATCTTCTACTTTGCTTCTTGTACTTTGAGATCTTTGTGAGAACTTTTCCGGGGTCCTAGTAGGGGTGCCACATGGTACAAAGACAAGGAGCTCCGGAGACGGGAAGATGTGATGTCCTATCTATATCGGTACATAGCAGGGCTGGTCGCCATCTTTGGATGGGTGAGTTTGATGGTTTGGCGTTTCCAGGCTATTATATGTGCGCCGGGTGTCGAGTTTGGATCAGGCGTCGATGGATTGTGTGGCTTGATAGGGACGTGTAAGGTGTCTTGGGTGAACGTGTAGAACTCACACGACTTACCCACCAACATTATTTTAGAGCTAGAACACGACGAGTCACCTCAACACGGTAGAGATACGGGATTAAACATAAAGTATGTACCTGGAACACGACGAGTCTAGGTACAGTAAGCGGGCGCATTACTCAGCGTACAACAGGGTACTCACCACCTCAACACCATAAAGATACGGGATGAGGTGCGAGCCCGCTGTCGCATTTCTGAAGTATGTAGTCCGTATTCCAGCAAGATAAGATGGCACACAGGATGGCCGCGCAGAGAATAAGTGTGAAAAGAATAATTGTAATGAAAAAAGAATCGGAAGGGAAAGGAAGAAGTCGGATCGTCTCAGTCCCAACACATTAAGAACAGCACACGAGCAAGTAAAATAGCCACATAGATGCCCGGCGAGTATGCATACCGCCATCACATCTTGTCGTAACAAACTCCTGCGTCGTCATTGTTTTTTCCCCTTTGGCTGTGAGTCGCTGGATGAAGTCTGCCGCGATCATGATCGCTGCCGTTGGTCTCCCATGTGATCCGGGGTTCCTCTTGTTATCTTTCGCTCCACTGCAGCGCAAACAGGTAACACATCACGAGAACCCAGGATTTCATACAAAGCCTTATCGTACGAGCCTAGCGTTATTGATGTTGCCCACCCATTGCCAATGCTTGTTATTCGGTTATTGTACTTGAGAAGGCTTTATAAGCACTTATAATGGCCTTGCTCAGGCCCCCATTGTTGGGTGACATGGTGAACACTCACCATGTCATGAAAACATATATAACGCTAGGGTAGTTCTCCTGATGCCAACCAGTGACCTATTCTCGCCCCAGTAGCACTATTTCGCCGCCTGCACGCATAGACGGTCTTAGGGTGGAATACTGATATGGGCTCAGCCTCAAAAAAAAAAGGGGAATCAGGCGTGTAGTTGTTTATGTATGATCTTCCACGCTCGAGTTGAAACCCAATGAACAAGCAACGTGGAGAGGTATTTCATCTGATCAGGAGACCTGCCAAATTTTGTGCTCAGCCTCCCATTCAGGTCACCCTTTATAGATATCTGGACCAGTCCAGTACTGGCCTTAATCCCGCTTGCATCGCTCAGCTCTTCTCCGTTTCACTTGTTGGGCCTATCTCAACAGGTTGGTGAGTATCTCAAACACGTCGCATGATCTGATCAGGCAGGCAGGGTAGTGAAACGAGTGTCAGACTGGACTATTTGTGTCCTGGCCACGTAGGATGGCTGTGAAAAGAGTGGCGGAACTCTAGCACAAAAAAAAATATAGCAAGCAACTGTAACGATAACAGTATCGCAAAACGTCAACAGACCTCGTTTGCGGATGACTGCTCTGCCCTACTCAGATAACTGGATTTCGACGTCGGCCAGTTTGGCTCGCGATGCTGATAGTGCAATCCGGTGAATGTCTCTTCAGACGCGGGCACGAAGAAAGTACTAATATCTGGGGTCTCGGTTTTAGGTTGGCGGAAATACGCCTTTCTCCTGTTTCATATCTGGCGTATATTTGGCAGAAACGTAAAGATGTGATGTCCACCGCAATGATAATTAACCTGATGCACCTTTTAATGTTTTACTTTGCACAGATGATTAAAACAACGTACTGACTTGGAACAAAGACCCTTATCACGTGTTGAACAGCGCCAGTTGCCTCCATCATGCATTACCTGAGCTTTCACAATAAGCCGTCACTCACTCATTAATCACACCATGGGGAAATAGTTAATACACCGGGCAGCACATTTAACTACCAGGTCTTTCCCATCCTCCACCAAGCTCCTCCATCCCCCTTCAATTGGTCGCTACTAGTTTTTCTCATTTCCACAAAATGTCCTCTGACTCGGTGCCCGTTCTAACCTTTAACCAAGACAATGACTATGTAACCAGTATGGTCGTTCACATTTCTGCTCGGCAATTGATATTATAAGGCAGCACAGTCATGGCAATCTCTGTCGTCGTATACGATTATGGTGAGTGGTATCCCGTGCATGGTACCTTCTCATTTCAAACGGACAATCGCAACCCTGTCGTGGCAGCCCTCACTTTCGCGAGAGAGGTATTTCAATTTACTATTTGTTGTTTGCTTGTTTTATGGCTAATGATATGTGAAGGTACACTACATTTGGGTAAGAATGAGACAATCATCGGCCAAGTTGTACATCCCTGACAGCATCACAGTCCAGACCATGGACCTGGGTATCCACACTGTTTGTCATTGTAAAGGCCCCATGGGACGCTCTGCTATACGCGCCTCAGGCTAATCATTCTGATAGGCTCGTTATGTCGGTCTTCTCTGGGTTTTGTAAGTCTACAGTTTCCCCGACGCATATCTGATACAGCTGACTTTAAGTTCATTTCAAGCACAGGTGCCATCGGTCAGTTCGAAAGCATTGACTGCATGTCCTGACTGGTCAGAGTGACCGAATAGTAAATCCACAGCCGGTACTGACTTACTGCCTGGGCCTATTGTGGTCAGTTTCTGCTAGCCTTACTTGTAATCCATGACTAATGTTCATATTTTGACAGACGTAGGTACTTCAGGTGTGTAGGCGTGATCATAATGTTAACATTCGAATAGGTGTAAGCTTCCCGCTCCCCATTGACCCTCCATGGAATGTGGATACTGTTCCCAAGGTACAGCACTGTACACGATTTATTTATGGGGATATGTCCTATTTCTCGCTGCTGCCGATTGTGAGTTGTCATGCTCTCTAACCCACTTTCGTCTGTGCTGACTCCAATCATAGTGCTGATGGTTCTGCGTGTTTATGCAATGTGGAATCAATCGAAAAGAATCCTCAGCATTCTCCTCTTCCTTTATTTAGCGCAAATAATTGTCACTGGTGTCTGGTACGGTATCTATGAAACCCCTAATAAGACTGCATCAGGTACGTTGCGAGTAAAACTGGACTCCTGCATGCAACCCCACTCAAGCGGTACTATATTTCTGTTCCTTTCTCCAGTGGTGATAGAGCAAACCGTCGTTTCGAAATATTGTGGATTCTACCCGACGGAACCCCCAAACATATACAGAGCAATTCCCCGATTTGTTCTCAGTGCTACATTGTTGATCCTTGCCGTCATCTCAACCATCAGACAAGGGGTTGAGATGAACCGGTTGACAGGTCAGTGGAAGATCAATCGGTTCATGAATCTGTTTGTGAGGGAAGGAGTACTCTATTTCATCTTGTACGCTTCCCTTTTTCATTTTCTACGTGTCAATTCTCTCCACCCACTCACTCTCCCTCAAACACCCATGAAGACGTGACTAACTATTCAAATGCTTTCTTCTCAACTAGGACACTACTTTTCAACATCACGACTGTGGTCATACTTCCCCCTAACTGGTTTATGGACGTCCTGTACGGGGTTAGCGATACCCTTTTGTATGTCACCATGCCTCATTTCATCATCGGCACACGGTCATTGTATGACCGTGACCGTCGGAGGCGGTGGCAAGGGATCGACACTGGATTTGGAATTATATCCCAATCAGTGTCTCGGGGTGACGAGCCTTTATCTGCGATTGTATTTGCGGATGCCAGCCCAGAGGATCATGTGGTTGGGAGTGGCGCTAGTGGCTCAGAAGCGGTTCCAATCGGGGATGGTGCACGCCAGGTATGATTGATCGAGGGCGTGGGTCAATGTGTATATGAGCACTACTTCTGCTTGTCGTTTGCATCAGGACATCAACCCCCACAGGATGCACTCGATTATTTATATGAACTCAGTAGAACTAAATCTACATACGTCCTCTGATTGAACATGATATCTATGTGAGCCTCAGTGAATCAACTGGATTGATGCATCTCATCATGTGCACGTGAACGGAAACACAACAGCCAGTTAGGAAATGTGATCGCGAGGGTGGAATAACGTGTTCCTTCTTGGCATGGGTCCACAGTGAATCTTAACAATGCATGTGAAGGTAAAGTAATCCGCACCGTCAGATGGACTCCTGCGGATTCAGGCTGGGACAAATCGTGCACTTGTTGCGCCTAGGTGGACGCGAGCTGTCGCGACGAGGCTTACTGTCACTAGGACACACCTGGTCTACTTCTGCTGCATGTGCACTATGCTGCCCGCTATTAGAGGTGCCTTCGTTTGGACGCTTGGCGGTGGCAGCCTCGCGAGGCAGTTTCTGCTGTAAAGTGTGATGAGCTGAGAAGACACATGAACACATCACGCATCTTCCTGTTCGTCTGCCAAGGAACACTCACTTGTCGGCATTGACCAATAGCCATGGTCCAGGATCCCTTATTCATGGGTGCCATTCTGACCGGTGAGTGTGAAGGCGGTTGGTCGACAGGTTGGCGTGACTTTCCGATAATTCGGCCACGCGTGTGGTGCCGTCCTTGCTGCTCATGTTCTAATCTTTTGAACCTCGAATCACGCTGCTGACTTGACAGTGTCAGGATTTTCCCTGGCGCGTACCCCTACCGTAGAGGTACCTAGTAGCGGCTGTGGATCATCCTCGCGAGCATGGGCAGAAGGGGTTTGTAAAAGTGGCTTTTAGCAGCCATCAGCATGCAAAGAACATGAGAATGAAGGAAAGTGATTACAGTTTGGATCGGGGTCTCGGGATCATACAACGTCGAGTGTGTGAGCGGTTATACCACGAATTCACACGTCCCACTTGAACGACTGCTCATCGACAAGATAGAATTAATGCAGTGGTATTGTGAATAAATAGAATACCGGTATATATATATTGAACAAACGCCGGGGACCCCACTGCAAGAAGGGAGACCACCGTCAACGACAAAGCATCGAAACGAAGAGACGTAGACGCACCTTATCCCGTGTTGGCGCTCGCCTTTTTTTTAGTACGTTGGGACTGCCCCATGCAACCGTGTCCTCCCGTTTTTGAGGCACTCCGTAATCACGGGACTCGCAGCAGGCCGATACTTGAACTCTTTTGAGTACCTGTTCAAATAATGAATCCTGTGGACGTCAGAAAGAAGAGGGAACGAACCGAGAGGCGTGAATGACGTTGGGCGTCGATTTGGTGGCCGCCGTGAGATACAGGGTGAGCGAGAGGAGTACGGCGAGGAGCGCGACGAATGCGGCGCGTTTCCAAGTAGACGGCGGTCGGGGTGAGTCGGGACGCCCGTGCGCATCGACCGGGGGCGCGTCGTCTTCGCCATCGCTGCGTTCGTGTTTGTGCGGGTGTTCGCGTTCGAGCTTGGCTGCCCCAGACATCGTCGTAGTGGCTGGGTCGTCTTATCGGTGTTTGAAGCTGGCCAAAGACACGAGGGAAAAATCGTCGAGCGCGGCGTGTTCACTCTTTGCTTTCCCCTCTCAGTTGACGTTCTCGTTTCGAACGCTACTTCCAGTTGCTCGTTCGCTTTTTCACTACCAGACATGGAACTCTCGGGCGAGGAGGGTTCGGATGATGACACGGGGATCGATCCAGAGGAGGAAGACGAGGAGGAAGAGCCTGAACACGAGCTGGACGAGGTCCGTTTCGTTCGTTTCCCAGACGCCCCACATATCCATTTTATTTTTCTTGATGCCCTCCCTCTCTTTGCGCCCAGGACATGGAATCAGACGACTTTTCCCCCCCGCCCTCACCGCATAAACCACGACTGAAGATCAAACTCAAGTTACCCCAGATCCTAAGTCCGAACGAATCGTCGAGCAGAGCGGCTTCGACGCCGAGTGGCGAACCGAGTCGGCCGCCCTCGCATCGTGGCATTTCGAGAGGTAACGAATACAATTTGGATCCATCTACGTACTCAGTTTCATTCCATCCGCATATATAGACATCGAATCGGAGGACGAGGACGATGAAGACGGGGTCGTCGGCTCTACCCGTCCGATGACCTCCCGCCAGGCCGTCCTCGCCAGCGTCGTCGATTCATCCCACGTCTCCCTCCGTCCGTCTCCCTCTCCAACCCGTCCCCGAAACACTCACGTTCGTCCTAGTAGAATCCTCCCGCAAGAAGAAACAACTGACAGAGTCGGAGATTGCACTACGACGTGAGGAAACCGCGCGCAAGCGCAAGAACTTGACCGAAAAGAAGCTCGAGGACGAAAAGGTGTGTGTGGTCTGGACTCAATCTAAACTGGGTGCGTTTGCGCGCCTGTGCGGGTCGCTCATGCGTACGTCATGTCGGACAGGCAGAGACGATCAATCGGTTGCTCAAGAAGCAGTCCAAGTCAAAGGGCAGGCGCAACGTGCTGTCGACCGCGGACGATCGCACTCCGGTGTCGGCTACCCCTGCCGTCGTGCAGTCCACCCAGGACGGCTCGGAGGCGCCCGAAGGAGACGTGGTCGAACCCGTCGAGCTTGTCCCTACCATGTACCGATGGATATCGACCATCAAGTCACTCCCCGGCAAACCAGAGCCGGCTGCTGGGGAAGCCCATACGCACATGAAACTCACGTTTGCGGTTCCTGTGTCTGTACTCCCGCAGAACCGCGCACCACCCTCAGAGATAAAGGTACCACCGACAGAGAAGCCAGTGTGTGACGTGAGCGGCTGCACACAGGCTCGCAAGTATCGGCTAGTCAAGGATTGGCTAAAGGGGGCATGTGGGATGGAGCATCTCAAAATACTAGAAGGCCAGATGGACATCGTTTGATTCAAGGCGCTACACCTCTTCGTTTCGCATCCGTGTATGCCTATTCTGATCGTACTCTCGAGTCGGGTGCCTTTGTGTCGTATCTTGCGGTGCTATGGTATGTCTCATAATATCCAATTGAACCCTGCCGTCACAGACATCACGAGTGGTATTGACATGTTGCCCTATGGAACGAAAAACGCCTACATGCTTCCACCAGGGCGCTTCTGAACACGAATGCGAATCTAGCAACTAAGAAATCCATGTTTGTATGCCTCCTGGGGGATGATCCATTCTCGACTGACGTTCAACTTCGCACTTCAGTCCTTGCCCTCCGGGGACTCTACGTCAACCACAGCCTCTGCAGTCTTGTCCCTCACTCCCTTCAAGAACTGCATCAAGTGGGTCCCTCCAGTTCCTTTTAATGGTGGCTCCTTCCCCGACTTTGCTCCACTTTCTTCTGCCGCCTTCCTCTCTCGACTCGCTGGTCCGATGATGTATAGCGTGACAATCTGAATATGTGCGTCTCTAAACTGTTTGACAGCACACACCGCGTCGTTGTACGATTCTACGAGCTTATGGTCGCCACTAGCCGCCAGGTTCCGGACCGGTCTCGGGTTGGCGGAAAGATGGCGCAAAAAGTCACGATGGCGTTTTGGCATGTAAATTTGCATACGACGGAGCAGCGTCCACCTGTCATCGTCGCGGGTCAAGGTGTGGCATCGACCAGTGCTGTCACTGTCCAGACCGAGAAAGATGCCGAGCGCATGGATCAGTGCGCTCTGGCCTGCACTCGGCCCGGACAGGTCCGTCGGTGGTTCCAGTTCAGGGTGTTGTCCATCGTCGAGCCCCTCAAAGATCCACTTGCGGTTCATCGGATCCGAGTCTTGGCCGCGAAACCACGGCCGGATGTGGTGATAAAAGAACTCGGGGTCACAGCCTTTTCGGACGTCGAGCAGGATGTGCGTCAGCGCATCGACAACTCTAGCGAGCTGGTGGAGGTACCCTGTGATCCGTCGGACGGCGATGTCGTCCCCCACGAACATTTCGTCCATGGTCGCACGCATGAGTTCGAGGGCTTCTACGCCCCTGATCTCGATACGCGAGGAGGCGAGAAAGAACTCTTGTTCGTCGTTTGTGCCCGTGAAGAGGTCCTGGCTGCGGAGGTTCTCGAGTGCGGGTGGTGTGCTCTCCTCTGTGGGCGGTGCGAGACGCCAGTTGTAGAGGACGGTGTCGGAGTAGGTTGCGACGGGGGGGAGTTGGAGGAACGCGGCGACTTGCAGGAGGGGAACGGAAACGGGAGGTGGGATACGGATCTCGGCATGAAGTGGAAGTGTGTGAATGTAGAGGTGCATGATAAAGGTGAGCACGTGATGAGCTCGGCGGAGCAGGAGCTCGGAGGCTGTAAGATTCTTTGTCGGGAGAACGGGCAACTAGGGGGGAACAGGTCGACATCCGCACATGCGAGAGAAAGGGCCATGGCAGGTAACAAAGATGAGTACGAGCACGGGGGCAGGAGAGCAAAAAAGCCAAAAAAAAAAAGATAGCTCACATGGTCGCGCACGCTCTCTCTCCAAGAGGCAGACTGCGCCATCTCCTGCTCGGTCAGATCCGGTTTCACTGCAAGCTGCAGCTTTATCGACAATCCATGCTCCAGAGTCGTCTCCCATGGCTCCCATTCAGTGGGGAGACGAGAAATGGGAGGTTCCGGGGGCATGAAGCCGGTTCGCGTGTCGACATCGAAATCATGCGCAGCAAGCGTGGCTGTGTCAACAAAACCATCTACAGCTCTTGCCCCTCCTCCGACAAGGTCTAGACGAGGCTGACTGAGGAAGTGATCAGGAGGCAATGGACCCGCCATGGTCGACTTGAAACGATGGAAACAAGAAGAAAAATAAATCCAATAATGTGGATTGTTCCGAGGTTTTGGGATGTGTGACTGAAGCTGGGGCTTATAAAGTCGTGCCTTCTCTCTCGCACTCTTACAAAAATATCTGAGTCATGCTCCCTCTCGATCGGCCGTGCCCTAAGGACTCGAACTCGACTGAGATTAATCTTGGGAGTAGCGTGGGGATAGCTCGCTCAATAACGATGGATATACAGGGAATAATGTTTCTGATGGATTTTTCCGGGCGAATGAGATCGCGCGGTCACCCCTCCCGGCGACTCGAAACACTATGTCGGCATTCCCCGTTGATCACGTGTGCCTGTGCCTTGATCTTCGTCCCTTGTCCCTTGCCGTGCCAGAATGAAAATAGACAAATCAAGGACGATAGACCACGGTCACGACATAGTAGTTCGGCTAGGTGCCACACCCCCTTTCGGTTTCCATTTCCCTTTCACTCCAAAAATCAATGACCTGAGCGGCATGCCTAACTATCCGAGCGAAGCGGCGCTGGTGATCCATAATCCAAACCGACACTCGGACATGAATTGCATCAGCCCTCCCCATATGGGCGGTATCATACAACAAGCAAGGTCTTATTCAGAGTACGATGCTCTACCGCAGGATAAAAATACTATACCGTCCCGTGGGTCCCCCCTCAACTCCCCCGCCAGTCAACGTATGCTTAAATAGCACGAGTCCATCGAGTCTCATAAAGTGATACATAACTAAGTAATAAAAAGCAATATGGGTGTCAAACTAGATTAGCTTCAGCATCCATCAGAACGAAGCTCAATCTCAGTCACAGAGTTGGTCCCAGTAGCCTACAAGACGAGGTCAAAAGGGCAGCACAGGGAATGGACACGAGACCTTACTAGGGGGATTTTCTTGTACCGCTACTTCATCGGGTGACTCTGCCATCACAACAGCAAACCCTCTGAACAGGGCAAAGTAAGCAACAAACCAGGTCCAGAGCTACAGGTAGGACGCACCTTTGGAGATGAAAGTCGATGTGACTAGTGCACAGTCGTCCGTCAACATCTGCAAGTGGAAGAGTGGAACGTCGGCTCACCAGTGGAGGAACCATGGCCCAGGGTTATCTGTCGTGAAGCGAATCGTGACATTGTCACCGTTTCTTTGCAGCCCTATAGACACAGTGTCCCTTCTGACAGGATTTGCAAAGTTATAGGTGCTACTTCCAGGGGCTCTAATGACATCGAATGCGTGCTACAAACGACCGTCAACTTATCGTACATACGAAGAATATCAGGAAGCACGTACGCCATGGAGATGAAGTGGGTGCTGTTAAGTAAAGCCTAGTGAGTGATGTTCCACGCTGTCGCAACCAGACTTACCAGTCCGCCGCGTGCACCACCGGGCGACAGTTCCGTCGCAGGCATGCTAATTTCAATCACTTTGTTCGAGGGAAGTTCATAGACACTGCCTTTTGGCAGTAGCTGGGACGGACTTCGAGCACCGCTTAGAATTTGTAGTAGCACAGGCAGTGGTGGATCAGCAAACGAGACATTATTGACCGAGTATAGACCGGAGCTGTTGTTGAGTCCGGGAACTAAGTTGATGTTCACATCTGCTTTTCCTGGTTCTGGAATGCCAGGTGCACCGGGGGATATTAACGGGTGAACGTGACTCTCGTCGTACGGTAGCAGGTATGGCCCATGGTTCGTCGTGGGGTCTTCTTCTGCGGCCCCTGCGTACCTCAAGATGGCCGAGTTTTGCCCACCATCAAACGTCGGAGCCGGATGATCAGGCAGCGCGCGAATCCAGTAGTTGCCCACAGACTGGTTGGCAGTTACCACAGCGGAATACCGTTGACCGGCAAACACGACTAGTGAATCAACAATCAGCGGCTCTGTCTCGATGCCGTCAGTTTCAATAACTGCCATCGGATGCCCATCGATCGTAAAATTGTACGACGGGTCACAGGATGTTCCCACAATGCGGAAACGATAACGTTTGCCTTGCTCGACATTGACGACAGCGAGCGGCGATAGTGGCCCACCCGCATACCGGCCAAGTCCGTTGATGAGCGTCGAGTTTGCATTAAACGGAGGTTTCACTGCCGAGGAAGGTTCATGATACCTGCATCAAGACAATTGAACATCTATCACTAGAAAGTATCAAATCACACACCAGTCGGAAAGGGTGATCACAGTACTCGCTAATCGGTTCGTGAACTCATGACGAGACCCTTCAACCGATGCGCATACCATCATCCACATCATACAAGTCTTGATGTGGGTCATCTGGATCATATATAACTAGAGGCCCCCTGAGTCCATCACAGTACTGAGTTGTAAGATGGGCGTGGTACCAATATGTACCGGTCTGGTTCTGTGCATTAAACTGATGTAAGAAGCTTTTGGTTGGTTTTATGGGGCACTGAGTAATCCCCGCAGCACCATCAGCCCAGTTCGACGTTCTCTGGAGTATACCGTGCCAGTGCTGCCAGTCATTCAGTACCCCAAGCCCGCTGAACAAGGTTCAACTAGTCACACTGACCACGCTCGTGTTAGTGTCCATTGAGGTGTCATTGAGCAAATTCACCACGTTGATTTTGAAGTCGTCGCCCTTCAGTAACAAGAAAAGTCAGGAAGCAGGACTATAAAACGGAAAAAAAAAACGTTTACTTTCTCGGCAGCAATTAACGGTCCTGGAAATGTTCCTCCTGCAAGTACAGCTCTAAAGAACATCACTTGGGTTCTGTGAGTACAGTAGGCTAACTCACGATCGGGAGAAACCATCTGGAGCA
This sequence comes from Pulveroboletus ravenelii, assembly GCA_038090235.1. NCBI lineage: Eukaryota > Fungi > Basidiomycota > Agaricomycetes > Boletales > Boletaceae > Pulveroboletus > Pulveroboletus ravenelii. Next base: position 16,786 of record JBBPMH010000372.1, read on the forward strand.
ATGACCTGGTTCACGATGTTCAGTGCTGTTACGGGGCCAAGGACTACTTCGCCTCCGGATGACCTTCGCAGGAGCGTCGCAATAACTGGCACGACAGATGAGCAGGTCAGTGCCAGAACGAATACCCGATAAGATGTGAGTAGCATGGTGGCAATTCCCAGCAATCAGCTCTAAATTGGACTGAACTATGGGGAGCCAACTGGTCGAGCTCGCAGTTCCCGGCGACATTTATCGTGCAGGACACGTGCATATTACGCCATCTCTTTGGTCCATTATGCTGGGCGTGTGACGGTTCCCTGACGAAGATGTTCAACGGAGTGAGGTCGTGGATGAGCGGAACCCACGGATCTTACCGGCTGAGGGCTCTTCGCAAAATGTAAGGGTCAGATGCATGCCAACGCGAGACGCCGCACGGCAACTTGACCGCAAAATATCTAGTTATGCGTTGTTTAAAGTACCTTCAGGGTAGGATGTCGGCGGTGAGTATAGCACATCACGAGAGTCACCAGGAGCAGGAAGTTATCGGAAGGGATCTAAAATTGGTCATTACACGTCGATCAGAGATTTCGCGTGACGAACTGCCTGTACCTTCCGATCACTACTTAGCACAACCTAAAATATTTGACTTGTGACCCATGTCCTGTGGGATATATGCGAAATTGTATCTGGCTATCTGTTCCATCCTCCGCTGAGAGGCTGTATAATCCTGCCAACATAGAAACAAGGGATAGATAAAGAACGGACCCCATGCTCATTTACTGGATGGACAGTACCATTGGAATAAGACTCCACGTGGCGTGATTTGTATGAATATAGATCTGTGTCGACCTACCTGTTTGGAGTACATGACTCCGGTCGTCGGAGTAGTTTTGAACGGAGATGCGGAATGGACCGGGCGGTGGCGGCCCCAGCTCAGCTGCAGAGCGCAGCATTCACATGTATTGGGCGTTCTTCTGCAACAAGTGAGAATTGAAACCGCGAGCGGAGGTCTTATCGTTGAAACGGGGTATTCAAAACGATATGTATAGGGTAACCTGACGAGTCTAGGCGCTTCGCTGCTCTGGCTACACAAATGCCCCGGTCCGGTCCGGGATTCGTATAGGCCGTTTTCGATGTCAGTCCCCTAAGCAGCGGTGAGCAGTTGTAAGACGTGTTGAAATATGGGTTAGTGCGGATTTTACTCTGGGTGCTCGGAGCGCGTGAGATCTGTTATGTGTGGGAATAATGGAGTGCAGAGTCCCACCACAGGGAAAGTTGAGGTTAGCCATGATACGAGTTTTCGAGTCCAGGGTGCTTACTGCGTGACTAGGAATAGTGACAAACCACGGCACAGTCAACTATGCGGTGCAGGAGCAGCAGCGGTACTGCGGGCACATTTTGAACGAGAACCAATCGGAATGAGGTTTGTGTCGGCCTTGTCATCCGTCGGCCAGTCGGGCGCGACCAGAGCACTTTGAATCACGGTGACAAAGTAAGACTCCAGGATCGACGTCACTGTGTCGTAATAACGGATAAGCTCCCAACACTGAGCGAGAAAACCAACGTCCTTGCATATCGGTGTACGCGTCTTCATTTAATCCTCATAAGTTTGAGGGCAAATATAGAGCACAAGGAACGGCGCGCTCAAATTTCGAACGAGCCCGAAGAGTGGGGTGTGTTTACTGGGGTGGAATCGTTCCGATGGATAAGTCCGCACAAGGAAGATGGAGAGCTTGCGGTATCCGCTATGCTTTGAACTTCTAGTGTTCGTCAAACATGAGCATGTCCTTGTCGCGATCGGTAGCGCTATAAGAAGCAATGGCGGGGACATATTTAGTTCCCTTTGATGGTGGTTCCTTCCACGACTTTGCTCCTCTTGCTTCTGCTGCCTTCCTCTCCCAGCTCGCTGGTCCGATAATTTATAGCGCGACAATCTGAATATGTGCGTCTCTAAACTGTTTGACAGCACACACCGCGTCGTTGTACGACTCTGCGAGCTTATGGTCGCCAGTAACCGCCAGGTTCCGGACGGGCTTCTACGCCACTGATCTCGATACGCGAGGAAGCGAGAAGGAACTCCTGTTTGTCGTTTGTGCCCGTGAAGAGGTCCTGACTGCGGAGGTTCTTGAGGGCGGGTGGTGTGCTCTCCTCTGTGGGCAATGCGAGACGCCAATTGTAGAGGACGGTGTCCAAGTAGGTTGCGGTGATCACGTGTGCCTTGATCTTTGCTCGAGTGGCTGTGTTCTGGCAGCATTCTCTCTTCCGTTCTCTCACCAGCCAGCCTACCAGCCGCGCACCGACCTTTTTCCTTCTTTTCGCCTACCCGCCTCACCCTTTCCCGCTTCTTTCGGATCCACACGAGTGTGCTCTCAAGAACCGCCTCGCGTGACCCTCGCTGTCGCGTTCTTTCGAACTGACCGCCCACTACCAACTGCGCGCGAGGCCTTTCCCAGCCCGCCCACGCAGCTGACGCTCGGGCCCCACAGTTTCATACAGATCGCGGCCAGGAGGCGCTTCGCGCCTTCACCCAAACCCGCTCTCTGCTGTTCTCCCTCTCCGAGCCGGATCGCTTAGCGACGAGCAAAGACCAGAATCCAGACCGACACTCGGACATGAACCCCCCCATATGGGCGGTATCGCACAGAAACTTAAGGTCCTATTCAGAGTACGATACTCTACCGTAGGATAAATATACTATATCGTCCTGTGGGGACCCCCAACTCCCCTGCCAGTCAACGCGCCAACACAATGCTTAAATAGCACGAGTCCATGAAGCTCAATCTCAGTCACAGAGTTGGTCCCAGTAGCCTACAAGATGAGGTCAAAAGGGCAGCACAGGGAATGGACACGAGACCTTACTAGGGGGATTTTCTTGTACCGCTACTTCATCGGGTGACTCTGCCATCACAACAGCAAACCCTCTGAACAGGGCAAAGTAAGCAACAAACCAGGTCCAGAGCTACAGGTGGTACGCACCTTTGGAGATGAAAGTTGATGTGACTAGTGTACAGTCGTCCGTCAATATCTGCAAGTGGAAGAGTGCAGTCGGCTCACCAGTGGAGGAACCATGGCCCAGGGTTATCTGTCGTGAAGCGAATCGTGACATTGTCACCGCTACTTTGCAGCCCTGTGGACACAGTGTCCCTTCTGACAGGATTTGCAAAGTTATAGGTGCTACTTCCAGGGGCTCTAATGACATCGAATGCGTGCTACAAACGACCGTCAACATATGGTGCATACAAAGAATATCAGAAAGCACGTACGCCATGGAGATGAAGTGGATGCTGTTAAGCAAAGCCTAGTGAGTGACGTTCCAAGCAGTCGCAACCGGACTTACCGGCCCGCCGGGTGCACCACCAAACGATTGTTCCGTCGCAGGCATGCTAATTTCAATCACTTTGTTCGAGGGGAGTTCGTAGACACTGCCCTTTGGCAGTAGCTGGGACGGACATCTAGCACCGCTTAGAATCTGCAGTAGCACAGGCAGTGGCGGATCGACAAACGAGACATTATTGACCGAGAATAGACCGGAGCTGGTGTCAAATGTGGGAACCAAGTTGATGTTCACATCTGCTTGGCCTGGTTCCGGGATACCAGGTGCGCCAGGGGATATCAATGGGTGAACGTTACTCTCGTCGTACGGTAGCACGTATGGCCCATGGTTCGTCGTGGGATCTTCTTCTGGAGCACGTGCGTACCTCAAGATGGCCGAGTTCAGCCCACCATCAAATGTCTCCGGTGGTTTGTTAGGCAGCGCACGAATCCAGTAGTTGCCCACAGTCTGGTTGGCAGTCACCACAACGGAATACCGTTGACCGGAAAACACGAGCAACGAATCAACAACCAATGGTTCTGTTTCGATACCGTCGGTTTCAATAACCGTCATTGGATGCCCATCGATCGTAAAATTGTACGACGCGTCGCAGGATATCCCTACAATACGGAAGCGATAACGTTTGCCTTGCTCGACATTGATGACAGCCAGCGGTGATAGTGGTCCACCCGCATATCGACCAAGTCCGTTGATAAGCGTTGAATTCGAATTAAACGGAATTGGCACTGTCGAGGAAATTGCATGGAACCTGCATCAGGGCAGTTGAACATATATCACTAGAATGTATCAAATCACACACCAGTCAGTGAGAGTAATCACGGTATTCACTAATCGGTTTGTGAGCACCACGACGGAAACCTTCAGCCGACGCACGTACCATTATCCACATCATACCAGTTTTTGTATGGGTCGTCTGGATCATATATGACAAGCGGGCCCCTGAGTCCATCACAGTACTGAATCGAATAATGAGAGTGGTACCAGTATGTACCAGTCTGGTTCTGTGCATTAAACTGATGCAAGAAGCTTTTGGTTGGTTTTATGGGGCACTGAGTAATGCCCGCAGCACCATCAGCCCAGTTCGATGTTCTCTGGAATATACCGTGCCAGTGCTGCCAATCATTCAGTATTCCAAGCACGCTGAACAATGTTCAATTAGTCACACTGACCACGCTCGTGTTAGTGTCCATTGAGGTGTCATTAAGCAGATTCACCACGTTGATTTTGAAGTCGTCGCCCTTCAGTAACAAGAAAGGTCAGCAGGCAGGGCCATTAATGTACGAAAAAAACGTTTACTTTTTCGGCAGCAATCAACGGTCCTGGAAATGTTCCTCCTGCAAGTACAGCCCTGAAGGGCATCACTTGAGTTCTGTGAGTACGGTAGGCTAACTCACGATCGGGAGAAACCATCTGGAGCAATGACCTGGTTCACGATGTTCAGTGCTGTTACGGGGCCGAGGACTACTTCGCCTCCGGACGACCCTCGCGAGAGCGTCGCAATAATTGGCACGACAGATGAACAGGTCAGTGCCAGCACAGAAACCCGATAAGATGTGAGTAGCATGGTGGCGATTCCCAGCTATCAGCTCTAATTTTGACTGAGGTTCGGGGGGTCAGCTGGTCGAGTTCGCAGTGCCCGGCGACATTTATTGTGCAAGGCACATGCATATTACGCCATCTCTTTGGTCCATTATGCTAGGCGTGCGACGGTTCTCTGTCGAAGATGTTCAACGGAGTGAGTTCGTTGACGAGCGGAACCTGTGGATCTTACCGGCGGAGGTCTCTTCGCAAAATGTAAGGGTCAGACGCCTGCCAACATGAAACGCCGCACGGCAACTTTACCGCGAAATGTCTAGTTATGCGTTGTTTAAAGTACCTTCAGGGTAGGATGTCGGCGGTGAGCATAGCGCATAATGAGTCGCTAGGAGCAGAAAATCATCGGAAGGGATCTAAAATTGGTCATTACATGTCGATCAGAGATTTTGCATGACGAACTGTACCTTCCGATCACTACTTAGCACAACCCAAAATCTTTGACTTATGACCCATGTCCTGTGGGATATATGCGAAATTGTTTCTGGCTATCTGTTCCATCCTCCGCTGAGAGGCTGTGTAATCCTGCCAACATAGAAACAAGGGATAGATAAAGAACGGTGTGAGCGAACAGGGCGCGAGCTAGAATAATAGACTGTTAGGTCCTGTACACTGTAAGTATGGGTATGCGAGTAGTAACAAGCATGTAGATACTCACCTCCAGTCGGTCGTATGAGAGACTGGAGGAGAGGGATTGTACCGTACGATGTGGGAAATAGCGATGTCTAAATATGGTGATATAACGAGTGTAGGTCGGACGGTAGTAAGAAATACTATCTACGGGGTGATCTCCAACAAACGGACCCCCATGCTCATTTCCTGAACAGGCCGTAGCAGTGGAATAAGACTCTACGTGGCGTTATTTGTATGAATGTAGATCTGTGTCGACCTACCTGTTTGGAGTACATGACTCCGGTCGTCGGAGTAGTTTTGAACGGAGATGCGGAATGGACCGGGCGATGGCGGCCCCAGCTCAGCTGCAGAGCGCAGCGTTCACATGTATTGGGCGTTCTTCTGCAACAAGTGAGAATTGAAACCGCGAGCGGAGGTCTTATCGTTGAAACGGGGTATTCAAAACGATATGTATAGGGTAACCTGACGAGTCTAGGCGCTTCGTTGCTCCGGTTACACAAATGCCCCGGTCCGGTCCGGGATTCGTATAGGCCGTTTTCGATGTCAGTCCCCTAAGCAGCGGTGAGCAGTTGTAAGACGTGTTGAAATATGGGCTAGTGCGGATTTTAATCTGGGTGCTCGGAGCGCGTGCGATCTGTTACGTGTGGGAATAATGGAGTGCAGAGTCCTACCACAGGGAAAGTTGAGGTTAGCCATGATATGAGTTTTTGAGTCCAGGATACTTACTGCGTGACTAGGAATAGTGACAACTACGGCACAGTCAACTATGCGGTGCAGCAGCAGCAGCGGTACTGCGGGCACATTTTGAACGAGAACCAATCGGAATGAGGTTTGTGTCGGCCTTGTCATCCGTCGGCCAGTCGGGTGCGACCAGAGCACTTTGAATCACGGTGACAAAGTAAGACTCCAGGATCGACATCACTGTCGTAATAACGGATAAGCTCCCAAAACTTAGCGAGAAAACCAACGTCCTTGCATATCGGTGCACGCATCTTCATTTGATCCTCATAAGTTTGAGGGCAAATATAGAGCACAAGGAACGGCGTGCTCAATTTTCGAACGAGCCTGAAGAGTGGGGTGTGTTTACTGGGGTGGAATCGTTCCGATGGATAAGTCCGCGCAAGGAAGATGGAGAGCTTGCGATATCCGCTATGCTTTGAACTTCTAGAGTGTTCGTCAAACATGAGCATGTCCTTGTCGCGATTGGTAACACTATACGCAGCAATGGCGACATAGCGCAAAGTCACCCACCCTAAGATGTGCAGGGGCCTCGAGGGTATCTGCAAACGCGTGCGCCACGCCAGGGTGCTGAAGTTGTTTTGTAGACATAAATTGCAATGCTCCCTATCGGCCAGGTTTGCATTGATGAGTGGATGCTCAAAAACTGCCACTGGACGGGATGGCTTACTATACGATCATGTTGAAGATTGTCTTCCCTCTTTGCCAACTCCCAATCAATCAACATTCCCTCACCCTTGTCTATCATAACGATGTTACCCACGTATCATCATGCAAGATATTCTCGACCTCGAATCCGTACAGGTGGGCTTTGGGGCAGTCGTATGTCAGTTATCTGCCATCGGTGCATCTTTCAGCGCAAACCCACCTCGAAGTGCATCAAAGACGACTGTTTCGTACATTCGAGCTCGGATAGCGTACATCCCACAGTCCCACAGTCCATCCGATAGCGCTGAGGAGAAATCGTTTGCTCCGCGCACAGCCATGCAGGTTCCATCCTACCACCAAGCGCAGAGCAGCTCCTTTGTTTTGACAGATTTCTCCTGTCACTTGGAAACAGCCTTTCCCTTGGAGGATTGTTTGAGTTGGAAGTAGACAGTGAGGGCAACTGCAAAGGTACATGTATACTGGAGCTGGGCTCCCAAGTCCCTGGACATGGCGGTAAAGCGGGTAGTAAGCAAACCAAACTAGTATTACATGACATAGGGTTGTGACTTGGCTGCACCTGGGGCCTTCCCTGAGTCTGCACGATTTCTCCCCATCAGGCAGCTCTGAACTCGAGCACTGCAGACTCGGCGAGATCATACACCTTCTCCAGTCGCAGGCCAGATGCGGACCTGTAAAAAGTACGATGTCAGTCATACCGTCACTAGACCAGAAACAAGAGCACAGGAGAAGCTCACCCCAACGCCATCAAATCGGTCAGCATCCTCTCCTTTGCGTTACATAAAAACCACATCGTCAGATCCAGTTGATATGTCCGATTGCTTCCGTTCCCAAAGTTAGGCAGTAATGGTTGGGGTGCGTCACCCAGGCCGAACGTTTCTGCGTTGGGATCATGGTAGGGGGGGATCAAGATGTTGTCGTCTGTTTGCAGCAGAGAAAATTGAATGCGTCAGGTCAAATAGAAAATTGGTGGGGAAAAAACAGTAGTTAGGGGACGTACGGATCAGTAACCGACTATGGGGAGCCATAGCTTCTCGCACGTTCCCCAAGATTACCGTAGCCTCTGCGTCAGCCCAGTCGTGAATAATGTTACGCAGCTAAATGAACATCAGAATCTGCCCGATGCGAAGGAGAATGAAGAGCACCAGGACTTACATAATACACGTCCTGACCCTTCACAGGAGATTGTTCAAAGAAGTTGAGGGGAACGAATTCAACCCGGTTGTTTCGCAGTGCCTCGGGAAACGCCCCAGCCCAGACCTATGTCACAAGATGGTTAGCCTTCCATCGTCGACACACGGATACAAGGACAATTGTCTCGCGATGTATGGACAAGAAAAACAAAATGGATGTACTCACATCCTTTGCGTTAGCCACAACCTCGGGCAAGTCATGATGAAAGATTTTCAGGTGGGGGTACATCTTTGAGAGGGGTATGGACACTGTCCCGATGCCGGCACCGATATCGCAAACGCTCTTCATTTCATTCCACGGATAGTCTGAAATGATGATTGGCAACGAGGAGACCATGTGGCTTTCCACTCACGGTGCAAAACAGAAAGAGAGCCTGCAACAAGGCTCACTCCCATCATAGCACGATGGAAGTTCTGCCGAAGTACATGAGATCCTGATCTGCAAAATGAAGTCACACCTCTTACTCTGTGTTTCTCAGTCTGAAGATACCACAAAATTAGTAAACAGAATGACATGCGAAGCAAACACAAATCTTCTAGACAAATTGACTTACATCCTGCTCCATCCAATCGAAGAAACCACCCTTGAAACCCTTCTGACTGAGTGCATACATAACCGGCGACTTGTCAGGATCAGAACTTGTTGCATAATCTGGATCCGTCATCCATTCGGACAATACGGCTACGCCCAGGGGAACATCCTCAGTCTGCATACGCGAGATAGCGCTGACGTCACAACTCGAGAGTGTAACACATGAGATACGATTGTTTGAAAACACATTCGGCTCAACTGGGGTGAAAGATAAATTGGGATATGAGATATGAGTGAGATAGAGAGGAAAGAAAAAAATCCCTACCTTCAGCGAAACATCCCTTAGTGGCGAGAAAACGAAGCACGCGAGCAAGTTTTTCCCTCTCTACCCCGACCAACTTGGCAAGTTCGTCGATATGGAGGCCGTTTGGATACATGTCTAGCATATCTGCAACCTTTGCACGCAGAACGACGCCCACACAGACTCCTTCGAAAGGCATTGTCATCTTCGATGGCGAAAATATCAATATCATTCCGTCATTCCTCTGTTGAAGTGTGACTCACGTTGAAAAGAGTGTGCTGAGGTGGTGCCAACGATGCACATAGCTGCTGGCAGGCACCCTCGAGCACCCTGACAGCTTTCTTCAGTGCAACGGTATCGGTTGCGAAATCAATAGGGTGATATGTCTTCGAGTGGATTGTAGGAACTTGATTGCCACCTTTCTTGTACTCGGCAATGGCCTGGCGGGCCGAAATGTTGATTATGTCAACAAGAGCTCCAAGCTGGGCCTCAGCTGACATTCTTAAGGTCGGTCAGCGAAGCAGGTGGAGAACGTGTTGAAAGACACCCTAACCGTTCCGCAGCCTTATAAGCCTCGGGCCAATAAAATGGCCGAGGAGCTTGCGTAAACGGACTGTCTTGATATAGCAAAGCATCCAGCAAAACTCGAAAACAAAGTGAAATGGATGAGGCGATTGCCCTGGTCGCAACGGACGGAGGGATCGGAGTCCTGATGACTGTGCTGAACTTCCGATCGGTGCAAAATGAGTTGATAGCTAGACGGAATCGAATAGTATTGGCCCCGATTTAACGGTTTCACCACATCAGGCAGTCCTGAACTCCGAGGAATCGGCAAGATCATACAAATTCTCCAACCGCAGGCCAGACACAGGGCTATGAAAAGTAGTCGATGGCAACGCTATATCAAGCAGAAAGTAGCTTAAGGAGGCCAGCGCTCACCCTAACGTAATCGAGTCGTTCAGCGTCCGCTCCTTCGTGTTATCTATAGACTACATGGCCCGGTTACCTTCCACAAAACGGAAACGAGTAACGGCGTTCTCCACTAGCAATTCCGGATCGGAGTGAAGTATGATTGATAGCTGGGGAATGGTGGATCGACACCAAGAGATTATGAGTGGTGTTGCTCGCGTACTACTGCAGTGAATGTCAACTGGCACCACACAATTAGGCGCTAGTCAGAGAGAGAAATCGTGTTCATCACTCACCCTATAGTGCAGAAAGGTAATGGAGTGACGCTTCCTAGAGGGGATGAGGTCTTGTGAGACGCGTGCCGGAGCGGCAACGGGAGCAAAGGGCAACATGAAATCACGAACGGAAGTGACGAGCCTGCGACGAGATATTCATCAATTACTGCGTGAGTCTAGCGTAAAACAGCCGCCGACCCAACTCTCCCTAAAAGTCTACATGACACGGCAAGTCCCACTTGCCCGAAAATCGTGCGTACTTTGGCAGGCCGATTTCTCATGGAACGATGGGGGCGGAATCTAAGCGGAAATGTCGCTGAAAGAGCAGCAGGCAGGGACGATGCCCTCGCGGGGCCCACGGTGGATGGGTTGATTCTCCACTCCATAACACAAGCCCGCGCTGAGTCGCCGACTTGCGCCTGCTGACTAAGCTCCTCGTGACCGCCTTGCCCCTCTCAACCCTCAAGGTATGTCGGATAAAGAGAGGACATACTACCCGGGGCCGACCACCTGCAAACGCAAGGCCAGAATGTTCAGGCAGAAGGTATGTACGAAGGTGCGCTGACCTGGATCCCACCACGATTACATGGACGATGGCCAAGTCGCGGCGGTGATCCGGACGCGCTCGAACCGCTATCGATGAGTGGAATTTGAGTTCCAAAGACCCTCGTCGCCTCCAGGAACACATTCCACTGGGTGAATGCTCCGACCAAAGGGTCTACCTCAAATCCCGTGACGATATAGTAGGCGTTTGCGACGATTTTCGCAGCTCCAAGTGATAGTGAGTTGGGACAAATAAATACTCGACCTTGACAAACCGCATATACGAAATGTACTATACACAAGGTGCGCTCTAAAATGATTCTGTCCTCTGCTATTCAATTCCTGGCTACACCTGCTGAACACTATGCCCAACTGGAATCCCCTCCGAGTTGTTCCTCCAGCTCCTCACCACCTGGTCCTCTGAGCTGACATCCGCAAATATAATCCCAGATACAGATTCGCTACCACTGGATGTTGGTTGCGAGGTCACCCCAAATCCGGAGTCGATCCCTTGCCATCGCTTTTGACGGTCACGGTCATACAATTCCCGTGTGCCAATGATGAAGTGAGGCATGGTGACGCACATAAGCGTATTGTTAACCCGGGATAAGACGACCAGAAAATAGATCGAGGTATTAGACCTGACTGGGACTGCAGCAAGGATGTTGAAAAACAGAGTGCTGGTTCAAGAGAAAGCATCCGTGGTTAGTTTTTGTTTAGGGTTATTTGAGGGAGAAAAAGTAAAGTCGAAGGATGAGTATGTAGGAACAACAGAACATGGCGGGAAACGTACAAGATGAAATAGAGTACCCCTTCCCTCACAAATAACATCAAGTACTGATTGATCTGCCAGTGCTTCGTTAAGCGGTACATCTCAACCGCTTGTTTGACGCTTTGGATAATAGCGAGGATTGACAACGCAGCACTGAGAACAAATCGGGGAATTGCCCTGTATATACTGGAGGGTATGGAGGGTGCCAGTGTCACGTGGAAGAAGCAATATGTCACTACTGGGGAAAGGAACAGCAGTGCCATCTGAGTGAGATTACATGCGGAAGTTCTAGTTTTGCCTGAATATACCTGATCCATTCTTATTGGGGGTTTCATAGAGACCGTCCCAAACGCCAGTCACAATTATTTGCGCCAAATAAAAGAACATGAGAATGCTGAGGATTCTTTTCGATTGATTCCACATTGCATAAACACGCAAAACCATCAGCACTATGGTTGTAGTTAACACAGAGGAAAATCAGGTTAGGGAGCGTGACAGCTTACGATCGGCAGCAACGAGGAACAAGAAATATGCCCATATCTCAATGACGAATAGTGCAGTACCTTCGAGACAACACCCAGATTTCACAGTGGATTAATAAAGGAGCAGAAGGCTTACACCTGTTCAACTGTTAACATTATATCATCACTCGCATACATCAAGTACCTACGCCTATCAAAACATGATCATGAGTGACAAATTACAGGTAGAGCAGGCAGAAACTAACATCAATAGGCCCACGCAATAAATCCGAATTTACTATTTGATCAATTAACCAATTATGATGTGTAGTCAATACTCTTGAACATACCAATGGCACCCGGGCTTGAGAATGAATTTAAATTTAGCTGTGTCAGATATACATCGGGAAAACCAGACCTACACGACCCAACAAAAACCAACATAACGAACCTATTGGAACACTCAGTTTCAAATATGCTGCAGTAGAGCTTCCCATCAGGCCCTAAACAGCACGTACAATGAGAAACAGCATAGATACCCATGTCCAGGGTCTGCACTGTGGTTTTGTCAAGGATGTGCAACTTGACTGATAACTGTCTTGTTCTTACCCAAATGTATTCTACCTTTGCATCCCATTAGCCATAAAACAGGTAAACAAGACATAGAAGTTAAAATGAAATACCTCTCTCTCCAAGGTGAGGGCTGCCATGACAGCATTGCAATTATCTGCCAAAAATGAAGGTAGCATGCATAAAATGCCACTCACCATAATCATATCCAACCATGGTGATCTGCATAACTGTGCTATCATATAAGATCAATGAGTCACCAGAAATGTGAACAACCATACTGCATGCATAGTCACTTATCTGCTCAATGGTCAACTCATGCACAGAGGACATTTTGTGTAAATGAGAAATACTAGCAGTGATGGCTGAGTCAGGCTGACTGACTGACAAACAGCGAATGATCAAGCAAGGATGAGAGAGCTTGGTGGAGGATGGGGGGTGAGCTGGCAGTTAAGTGTGCCATCCCAGTGTATTAAGCATTTATCCAATCACATGTTTAGAAAGAATGTTATGAATATATGGAGATGCAAGCGCAACTCACACGGCGAACAAAGCCATTGCATATACAACACAGGATAAGGGCCTCCGTCCCCAGGTAGCACGCTGGTTGCATCGCCTGAGCAAGGCAAGATGCACCGAAGGGGGCATAAGACCGGTTAGATCACTGCGGCGGACGCCACATTTTCGCCTTGTCATCAAATTCAAGTATTCATGAAACTAAATTTGAGGAGGGCGCCACTGTTGCTAATTCGAAGCTCTCACAGATTAGCGCATCCTGTATGCCCACGTGGGGGAAGACACACTCACCAATGTGATTACATCGCCAATCTCGCAAACCATACTATCTGGTCCCGGCGTCCAGTAACATGGACAAGATTAGGTTATTATCTGTATTTGAGGTCAACCAGATTGTTGTTATATCATTATAGTTCTAGCCATGTGGAATGCTTGCATCAGCAAAATGTACACTGCCTTTTTTGGACTTTAGACTCGCTGCCCATCTTATCCCGTCTTTCGCAACCTTTTCGGCCTGTAGACACCTTCATCCATTCAGTTCAAGACACCAAAGTGACGAAGA
>JBBPMH010000373.1:0-30227 GCA_038090235.1 Pulveroboletus ravenelii
TTCCGGCAGCCTTGCGGCGTTCCTGCCAGATGCGTTTCATGGCAAGACCCCCGAGCTGGATTGCTTCGGAAGACCCTGTGGTGGCTGTGCCGATTGCTTGTTTAGCAGAGGGTGCATGCCAGAGATCGGCAAGGATGGAGATGCATCGAGTATGAATGAGCTCTGGAAAGAGGCGCATTGGGAGTGGAAATTATCATTGATAATGTACGCACGCGTTGCGGGATATTCATCCTGATCGATCAAATTCTTGGATATGTTCTCCATCATGAGTTTATTGGCGGGCTCGGGCATCCAAGTTTGCACGAACGAAGCGAGACTGCAAGGCAGATGAGATTGTCAGAGACGTACAAGAGAATTAAAATGCTGACTTGAGAGTCGGGTGCCCGTCAGTGCTCAATTCATCGTGAATGAGCTGGTATGCGATCTCGCCGCTGCTGCCTTTCCTAGGCATGTGGTACTTTGGGAGAGATTCTGTTCCATAGCGTGCACCGTATGGGTGAGAGATTGTGTTGACAGACTCTGCGCTCAAATATGCACGAGATTTCTTATCCTGTTGTTGGATAGGACGATAAGCACGATCATGAGTTGGGAAGGGTGGAAACAGACATACCTTGGACTGACGGATAAGCCTTTCAGGATTTATGTGCTGGATGAGGACAGATGAGTGGAGGGAAGAGGGGATGCTCTCTGGGGACTTGCCTTTGAGAGCATGGCGATGATGAGTTGAACCCCACCCAGCGAGTACTTTATACATCGGGCGGGGACAGTCGAAGTGCCTGCTTACGTAACTCATATGTTGACTATACTCGATATGACAGTGAACGAGAGAGCCGGACAACCGTCGCCCATCCGTAGTCAACAGCAATGAGAGGCACACCTATGCCTAGTCACAGCGTGGCCAGGGCTATGCTTATCCGACCGATCAAGGTTCCGCCAATCAACACACCCCTTTGCTAGCATCATGATGTGGAGTCCCCCGATCTAGTAAAGAATGTCTGCCATGAGGACTGAGTTGTAGCCGAACTTTACCCGTTTTCTTTTTAGAACCCCCTTTTTTCCTGAGCATCTCCCAAACGGCCTGCGGTCGAGACTTCGAGTAGTCACGACAACGTTACGTTTTGCTTGCAGATTGATTGCTACAGCACTATTTTTGCGGCTGGCAGAACTTGGTCGATGATCAGCCGCATGCCACAAGATCAAACTCAAACTCCGAGTTGTATTGACGTGAGCATCGTTTACTGAATGTGAACGGAATGAAGCAGAGCTGAACTCTTGACAAAGTGCTAGAGCCGTACTAGATGCCGAGGGAAAGCTAAAGGACAATAGTCCTTTCACGCCAACATAATGGGCCATGGGGGCGCTTTCCACGGACTCATCACCTTCCACTTGTGCGTCCGCAACGCCTCAAACTACAGTCGACTCCCTCATAACACATACCTCACATAACCCATACTCCCTCGTAACCCATACCTTTGTGGAGTTCCCAAACCTCATTTTGTGCGCGGTTGACCCTTCCAATAACCCATACTCCCCCATAACACATACTTTTGAGGCTCTCCCGAGGGGGTATGTGTTATAAGGGAGTCGACTGTATCACTAGAAAAAAAATCGTTGGCTTTTGGCACTCCGGAATTCGGCGGACAATCCACACTCGGCAAGCAAGCCGCGTCTGCGCTTCCAACCTTGTTCCAGCTGTCTGCGGACCTTGAATTTTGACACCCCTATCTAATCACTTTGTCAGTCTCAGGAAAATTTATCGTGTTGCATGTTTCTGATACGGGTACAAGTAACGCATCTCGCAAGTCGTGAGACTCGAAAAAATATCGGGAATGTAGATCTAACCAGATCGCTACTTTGAAACACAACAGAAGGAGAACAAAATTGGCTAATCTGCCAGTAATGTGGCGGGCTGGTTATGAAATGGACGTGATTGGCCGACGTGGCAGACTCGTCGGTAGCGACGGTTGAGGTGTATTACGTAACGTGCCAGTGACCAAGAGAAGGCACCTGCGAAGACTTGATCCATGTTACTTCTGCCAAGTACTCTCCCCTTGCCCTTATCGCCCTCAAATTCCAGCCGCATCTTGGAAACATCTGTCGTTCTTCAATAGACCACCCATGGCTACATTTGGTGTTGCCTATGGTAGTCTAACTTACCAGAATGGTGTTAATCCAGAAGAGGTCCCCGAAGAGCAATATATCACCACGTTCTTCTGTCGTGCACTATATGATTATCAGACAAACGACGCCTCATCCTTGTCATTTCGCAAGAACGACGTCATAGAGGTCTTGACCCAGCTGGAATCCGGCTGGTGGGATGGACTTCTCGGCGAGGAGCGGGGTTGGTTCCCGTCAAACTATGTCACCATAATCACCGACGAGGAAGCAGAACTTGCGTTGTCTCACTATGAACAACAAGCGCTTCAACATCCCCAGCTTCAACAGGCACGAGATACCTCGCAAGGCCCACAGGACATGAGTAGTCATCTCCACAGAGAGATCGCTCAGGACCACTATACTTCGGAGGCCGAGAGGAGCGCAGGCGAGCCGGTCGATCCTTCCAACGGATTCCTGGAGCCTGGGAATGCTGTTTCTCGGGGAGGAGCCATGTCAAATGACTTTTGGATGCCGCGAGTTACGCAGGACGGTCAGGCGAGTTACTCCGTTCCCGGTTTTATCTCATACATGACGATTGATCGTTGGAATAGATCTACTACGTCAACACGCAAACAGGCCAACATTCTCGCGACTTGCCTTTGGACATCGACGACACTTCTGACGGCGATCTCGCAGGCTTGACTGCTTCCCAATCTAGCGCTCGCGCAGGGACCAGCGCCGGATTGGGTTTCGGTGCGTTAGCGGAGACTACCTTAGCTGGCTTCGGTGTACCTAAGCGGTCTGGCACCCCGGAACCTTGGACCAGACGGCTCGCCGACGACGGCATGTCGTACTTCTACCTGAATAAGCAGACCGGCCAAGTGAGCTGGACGCTTCCGGAGGCCGAGGTTTCGGGCAAGAAGGGCCGTGCTCGTGCCCTCACTAGTTCCTCTACGGCTTCCTCGGAGTTCTTCAGCGGTCACGATGAGCCAGACCTCACCACTCGTTCGCGGTCGAACTCTGCGACACGGCAGGACCGCGTAGTGCGAGAACGGAGTCAAAGCACTTCTGAACCCATTAGTGACTCGGATGACTCCGTGATCTACTCTTCGGATCCTGATAACTCTCCTTCCACGAGTCGAACCTCCCAGAATGGTCAGCAGGACGAGCCAGCTCCGATAGCCCAAAGAAACCCTTCTCTGGAACTCACTCCTGCTGAGAGAATTGCCCAGTCCCTACAACAATCCCTGCTACCTACTCCGCCGGAGTTGATTTCTGACCTATCGCATAATGCCCGGAATGCTATTGTGTCCGTTGTTCAGAAGAACCAGTCACTTAATGGGGCTTCTCGTCGACCTGAACACGCACAAGTACTTGACGACCTCATCAGGACAGTCGTGGTCGCTGTTCGCAACCTCTTGTATATCTCCGCACCACCATCTGGCCATATTCCAAGCCAGCTCATTCCACGGGACGCCCGGGACCGACGTGGGACCACCGCCGCGCAAACGCTCCTTAAACCCGCTCAACGCAAGGTCACAGCAACATTATCTAAATTGGTCCTCTCGGCACGTGCCATGGAATATGATTCGGGTCCTGCCGCACAGGAGACTGCATCTCGTATCGAGAGTGATGCAGAAGAGCTTGATAGAGCTATCGTGGCATTTGTCTTTGAGGTCCAGAGACACCATAGCGAGCAACAAGTAATGGTCGGGGCTAAGCGGGTACAAGGTTGCTTCGCTGTAGATCATATTGGGCTTGGACTGGTCGGAGCTGGTTTTGGTGGAACGTGGAAGGGATTTGGCTGGGTTCCAATGGACGATACTGAAGAGTTTCCTCAGACTATCCTCAGTTCGGACGCATTTTCGGAATTCAAGACACACATGGTATCCGTACAAGCGAAATTTGGAAGTCTCCGCAACGCTTTGAGAAACCGGGATACTGATTCTCGTGAGTATTGTTCGGTATGGTTGTTGTTCCTGGTACTTAATCTATGGGACAGAACAAAATCTATGGATGGCTAGTCGGGACGTCCTCGCAGGGCTTTTGGCGCTCCTGCTGTTCACGTCCAATCTTCATGTTGCTCGCCATGTCGATATCGACGGATTTTTCTCGGAATCCGCTGTCGAGGAAGACAGCGCATTGTATGCCCAGACAGTGGACAGGGCACGACTATTGAGTCGTACTTTAGAATCGGCCGTGCAAGCCCTCTATGACGACGCGTCAATACTGCTTTTGACTACCCAGCAGATCCGTCTACCTTCAAGCAGGGAGACCTCCCGAGACGATCTGTACGACTATTTGGATGCAATAGCCGCGTCGATCAAGTCGAATCTCCAATTCCTACTGCAGACGGTGGATGCCTTGCTATCTGTAGGACATGATCAAGCTGATATCGCTGAAGGAAGCTACAAAGGCGCAATCGAGTGGAGGGTATCACGATTAAGCATCATGGATAGTCATTACGATGTGCGGCCCATGTCGGTCCTCAACCCCGCCGACCCGGAGAGTGAAGACATCGTTGATATTGAGGCGGCATTTGGCGCTTCAGGAAGTAGGATTGGGACAGTTCAACCCGACCGCGTTCCATCGATCCGTAGCCAATCTCAAATGTCTGACAACACGATCACTCTCGAGGATCTCTCGAAGCCCGATTCTACGCGGATTCTTGCACCGAGTGATTATACAGGGCGTACTCTGATTCCATCAGACCGGGGTAGGGAAGGATCAGTCGCGAGCGAAACGATGTCTTTAAATGACGATGAGTGTGAGTCCTTGTTCTTTCAGTGCTCCGTTCTGTCTTTGGTGACAAGGTATCCCAGCGGCCATAAGTCGGACTGCTACCAATGCGCAAAAAATAAAGAAGATTTTTGGCGATGACGCTCCCGAGCACATCATCAGTACGAAGCCTTGGTATCTGCGGCCGGACTACACCAAGAACGAAATGACCATTGATGTAGATGGTAGCGTTCGTGCTGGTACAGTCCCTGCTCTGGTAGAACGCCTCACGTCGCATGAAACTGGTGGTACGTACCTCGCAGCAGCACGCAAGAGCTTTCTAATGACTGGTTGATCAGACCCAACCTTCATCAAGACATTTTTGATGACGTATAAATCGTTCACGACGCTAGACGAGCTTTTTGATCTCCTTGTCCGCCGCTTCTATATCCAGCCACCAAATAACCTGATTCCTACGGAGTTGGAGGAATGGAGGAAACTTAAGCAACACATTATCCAGATGAGGTTGACTCCCTTTCCTTCTTTTTCGTCGGGTTTGGTCCTCACGAGTCTCTTGTAGGGTGCTCAACACATTCAAAGCCATGGTGGCCGACGACGATTTCCTGGAGAAGGAGGATATGTACATTCTCGACCGGATGAAGGAGTTTTTGCTGCAAGACACTGTCAGCAAGATCGCGATATCTAAGCAATTGGTGATTCTGATTGACCGTGCGGTAGGTGATGCGAGATTGTCCAAATGTCTCGACCTTCACGATATTCTCAAGCGCGCCGGTGAACTCAAAAAGACTATCACGCCGAACCTGGTATCCCCTCCCACTTCCATTCTGCCCAAGACAAGCAAGCGAGTGAAACTCCTTGACGTTGACCCTCTGGAATTAGCGCGACAATTGACGATTTTGGAAAGTCAGTTGTATCAAAGAATTCGCCCGATGGAATGTCTGTTGAGATCGAGGGAGCAAAAGACTGACCATAATGATAATATCGCCCGGGTTATTCAAACCAGTAACAGAGTAAGCGCGTATTCAAGTACTGACACGCGAACTAATACCCCACAAAGATTGCCAACTGGGTAGCTGATACGGTTCTTTCTCACGAAGACTCCAGGAAACGAGCAACTATGCTGAAACACTTTATCCTCGTCGCTGACGTAAGTAATATGCATGGTGTAGAGCCCCTCGCTGACCCCACGATAGCGTTGTCGATCCTTGCAGAATTATTCTAGTATGGTTGCTATCGTATCTGGGCTAAATTCACCTCCTATTCGTCGGCTGAAGCGCTCTTGGGAACAAGTCAATGGGCGACACATGACACAGCTAAATGCTTGCGAGATGACGATTGACTCGGGAAAAAACTTCACCAACTACCGTTCGACGCTCGCAAAAGTTGCACCTCCATGCGTGCCCTTCATTGGTAAAGGACATGTTTGAATGGATGGCGCCGGTTGTGGTCCTAATGTAGCCGTTCCTAGGTGTTTTCCTTACCACTCTCACTTTCATTCAAGATGGTTCCAAGGATACCTTGCCAGGTAACTTGGTTAACTTCCGGAAGCGCCAGAAGGCCTCAGAAGTCATCCAAGATATCCAACGTTGGCAAACTCTGCCTCACCACTTCCATCCACTCGCTGCGGTTCAGATGTACATCGAAGAATCGCTCGGAAAGTTCAGTGAGCAAGTCGATGTTGGCGACATGTTCTGGAATCTTAGTTTGGAGCGAGAACCCCGTGAAAGGGAAGACGAAAAGATGGCGCGTTTGCTGCAAGAGAGCGGGTTTCTGTAGATGGGATCATGTATGGGATGACGATCTGCTTGTATCCATTGGCATCTGGATTTGTTATGTGTACGGTTTATACTCCCGAGGATTGTTTACCACCCCAGTCGGTCGAACAAACTTATCATAGATATTATTGCTGGTTTGCTGCTACATGTTCTTTACTGCGGCGTATGAGTGGACTAGGATTAGTTCAACTAATTCATTGGCTCGGCCAGATTGCTCGGTGAGTTTTCAAAACATCACAACATGATAACGAAGCTTAGTACCAACTGCGACATTTATGGGAGTATCGGTGTCTTGACCACCAGAACATTAGGGATATGATGGATTTTTCCTACTGTGGGACAGAGATCTCCTAGCTGGCCTCTGTATTTTGGTGATCATGGTACCTCACTGGATGACAGGGCATACAACGACATCGCTACCCTTTCTGTCTTCCTTCCTTGAAAAAATACATAGGATGTGCTCCGATCGGGAAAAGTTGCAAAAGGATGTGAAGCATCTCAGCATTACTACCAACAGTGGCTGCGGCGGAAAGTGAATATTATAATTGCCATTGCTATAACATGTTCATGACATTCACATACAGACGCACCAAGGCCGATAATGTACATGTGATTGATTGATCGACGATCGGGTTCTGTGCAACCAGCGCCGTAAAAGAGTGCTAGGGGGCGGGTATACAGCGAGATCAGCCACTAGTTCCGGGTCGAAGGCCCTGTGCCATCGACGACACAGTATCTGCCCTTCGCTCCCTGAGATTGAAAGCGTACAAACGTCGAGCTCCCCCGCACGTTCCCACCGTGGCTCGTTGACTGGTAGTTGACATAACCAGGACCTAGGGTGATGCAACCGTCACGTCATCCATACATGTGGTCACAATCAAGACAGAGACGATCATACCACTCAGGATGCTTTGCCTCCTGAAACCCAAGCAGTGCAGGAAGAGCTGGTGGAGTGTGTTCAACACCGCTGGGATGATAACGAAGGCGAGGATGGCGATTGCCGTGGCAGCGACTGGATGCGCAACCACTGAATTAAATAGTTAGTACAACACCGTTTTCACGCACGGTGGGGTTCGATGACGGGAGGAATGACAACGGACCATAATCCATCAAGGCGATCAAGGCGGCGACAAAGTCGTTCCGGAACGCTTCAAACGGAGGATAAGTCCAAACGTCCCGGAAGGCCTGGGAGACATAGGACCAGAGCGCAGTGCAAAGATTGCACGCGAGTGTCCACAATGCACGTAAGACGTCGAGGATCTTGTCACCCAGGGCTGGGAAGTCGATCTCCTCGACGGGGGTGGGAGCCATCTTGTATTGCACTTAAGGATGGATGGTGGTGTGAGGGAGAAGACGAGTCGGGTCAGGGGAAGGAGGGAACCGCACAGAAAGGGAACGAGGTACCGCAGGAAAAATCCCATTTGGTTTGGTGGCTGAGCTGAGCTGAGCCACCGAATGCATTCACGCTCTTTCCCTCTCGCTCCAAGATATCAAAGTCTCACCGGTCCACCCTCAAAGACGACGGAGACGCACTCGAAAATGCCATTGAGAAAGATGATCTGCCAGCGGATGATTCCGAGTGGAACCCTGGGAAGGGCAACCCGAAAGCGAGAAAACGAAGGAGGTTTCGCCCTCGACACCGTCAAGGAACTCATCTAGTGTCTGATTGTCCGTTGCGATGACTACGCAGATGCGAGAGGGCAACATTTGCTGTTTGTTTGGCAGTCACAGCAGCATGGTAGTAGAACAACCCGCATAGCTAAAACAACGGCGAGCCACTGAACAATAGTCTGGTATGGCACTATTTTATAGGCAGTGTTAATAGGGAAAATAGCATCTCGAGATGAAATAATGCATGCGAGTAAAAGCTTTGCTAGTACCATGTCCATCAGCGAGCACATAACATTGTCCCAAGACTGTGGGACTCGGGACAATCAGGGTAGAGAGAAGTTCTTCACGATAGACGAGACTGTCCATGTCACAACATTAGTCCTTCACTCAGGAACCAGGTATGTGATAAAAGCACTCACCAAGTCCAGCCACTGTTGTACTTTCTCAACACTATGTTCTTGAGAACGTAGTTCATTCTCCTTCTCCCGTTTCTCCCTTCTGCAGCTATTCATTGAAGCATAGTGCCCCTCACCAACATCGACAGGTAGAGGACATCATCCATGGCTTCCAGCAGACTTGCCGACGCATCTGATGAGAATGTTTTTCTCACTTTGTCTTCGTCGTCTTCAGGGGTGGAATAGTTTGGATATCCGGGATATTACTGAAGTCATCTTTATGCCGTTTATCTAGCATGTCATGCAGGCCATCGCACTTCCAGTGCTTGACAACGGCAGCCCCATACATGAAGTCAAGCAGGATGCTGGGCGGGGCTGATTCATCGGACCAATCCACTCGAACGTCGCGTGGCAGCACAGGATCAAGCCGCGTAGGTGGCTTCATATACTGTAATGTCGCCCGGGTATGTGGTATAGGACCTTTCTCGATCCGCGGAACATCGGCGGGTTCCATCACAAAGTTGGGAGTCTGAACGAGGTGCATGTTGGACATAAATGTGTAGGAGACGTGTGTATCCAATTCTGGGCGTACCTTAAGGAATACAGTTATGGCGTGGCCAAAACATGCATGTAGGTCTTTGCTCAAAAGTATTCCGTTCTGGACGCAGTTAATATCAATACTGCCTCCAAGAGACCCGAATGGCAGTTGTTCGTGTAAACTGGAGCGGTCACGAACAGCACAGGTGATGTACTAAGGAAAAGGTAAGCATCGCCCAGGGCTTGCCGAGATCAGATGAACATACGTCGTCGCCTTTGCTGCAGGGTATGATATGCGCCGCATCGCAATGAGTACGTCTAGTTCCCGTGATAGCGCAATTGTCGTCGCGTCTGCAAACATCCTCACGGAATCTGGAGCGTCGTGAAGTAGCTTCACTCGACGTGATTTGCTCATTAAATACCTCAGGGTCAATGAGGTGGTACGCACCTATCTCGACGCGTCAGATACTGATAGAGCAGAAAGTACAAGCTTACCGTTGGGTTTATAGTAATATTTATCTGCAAGGTTGTCAAACGTGACATTCTCATAGTCGGCTCTCTTGCCTCCTCGAGTAGCGGATAAGTCACCCTTGGCGCCACAAACAGTAAATGTGGTGAAACGAAGCCATTTTAGTGGGCGAATGGTGAGTCTTTTGATATCCTGGAGCGCGATGGAAAGGGCGCGATGGAATGGGCAGGTAGATGTGAACGGTAGTAGCCATGATGAGAGTTGTAGCAAGGGCCCCTAACTTGGGCGTCGGACGGGCGTGGCGTCGATAAACTTAAGTAAACAGCATCGTTATAGTCATCCCTTGCAATAAATATCATTTCTTGTGCGTCAAGCCCATCCTCGACTGCGCCGGCCCATGTCACAAAGAGAGCCCTCATTTTTTGAGCGAGAGCGCGATCGGCTCTCCACAGAAATCACTGCGGTAAGCCCCAACTTCACGACTCTCCTACCGGGATCATCACACGCTGTCATTGTCGTCCAGGGATTTGAGGAATTGCTTTCCTCGAGCAATGTCCTGAATCGCAAGCTGGAGGAAGTGCTTGGAATGACGAGAGAATACGAGACGATCGCCTCTCTCTGGCAGAGCTTCCATGGCCTGATGCGCGGTCATGATCATTCCCCTGACGATCCCAGAACGGCCGTGCCCGGAACGGGTGCTCACGTTGTCTCCACTGGTTCAAGACGTCAGTAACGACCCCAGTGAACACAGGAAGCGAGCTACGTCTTCGTCATTTTAACGACATCATTTGCAAGGTTATCCAAGTACAGGCAGTAAAAATGGCAGAATGTGTGTATGTATTATTGTAGCAAAACAAGAGGAGAGATAAAAGTATCGTGTTTTTTTTAAAAAAAAAAAGTCTGTTATACATCTGCCCAAGAGGCGACCTGAACAAACAAAGATGAGATAACATTGTAGCTGTGTCAAACCAACCAACTCACCCAGGAAAACCCAGCAAATTCTTGCTGATCGCGGGTTGACAACTGACCGTGCACTGGCGTCAAGGTGGGTTGTTCACGAGTGAATTCTTCGTCAAAGTTACTTGTATCAGCGCTGCCGTTCTACGAAATCTTAAGCAGCAAAGTCTGTAGAATTTATAAAAGCTTACAATGGTCGGGAAGTACGGTGGGGGAATGCGCTTATTCAGCACGTCGTCAAAGTTCACGTCTTTGAAGAACGGATGCCTCTTTATCTCCTCCGCATCTGCCTTACTTGAACCAAGTCGACGAGAGGGGTCCCTCGTCAACAACTATGATTCCTTCAGCATCGAAGATGACCAGTCACTCCTGTGGACACTACCTTTTGCAGGATCGAAACGGCGTCCCTTGGCATAGTGATCGGGTATAATGGCTCATCTTCCAAAATGGCATCGAATATTTCATCTTCGTCATCACCACGGAAAGGAGACTGTCCAAGTAGCATTTCATACGTCAGTACACCAAAGGCCCACCAGTCAACGGCACGTCCGTAGCGCTGTTCGAGAAGGATCTGATCCAGTAAAATGTCAACTTCCTAGCCTCCTGAAGGGGTGTTAGATAGGCGAACCTCGGGAGCCATAAACTCTGGTGTGCCGCAGAAGGTGCTTGTGGTCGAACCATACCACATATCCTCTTTGCAAAGCCCATAATCTGCAACCTTCACGTGGCCATCAAGTGTCAACAGAATGTTATCCAGCTTCAAGTCGCTGTTCAAGTTAAGCTTTGACTTAGATGACATACAGTAAGACGCAACCGACCGGTAAATTATCCCATTAGCGTGGAAATATTCCAAAGCCAGAAGAACTTCGGATGCATAGAACTTTGCTTGTCGGAGAGAAAACTGTTTGCGCTGGATGTGCAGCATGAGATCACCTCCACTAACATACTCCATCACAAAGTAGACACGAGTCTCCGTCTGGAAACAGGAGTGAAGACCAAGTAAGAAAGGATGGCGTTCGCGAGCGGCGGCTAAAAACACGCGCTTCTCCGAACGAGTGCTAAATATCCATAGGTAACTGCACCCTGCTATACTGCGGCACAGATATCATACCTTTCCACTTCATCGTTGTCGATGATAAACTCCTTCTTCAAGACTTTGATTGCATACAACGCATTGGTTTTCTTTTCCTCCGCAAGCATGACTTTGCCGAAGTTTCCTTTTCCAAGGACGGCTAAAAAATTGAAATCATCGAGACCAACCTTCCGCTTGCGAGCGTGGACGCGCTGAGTCGGGGACAGAGTCTGGGACGCAACGACTGTCTCAGCATGCTGACGCTGGTATTGTTGTTGTGAGAGCGGGGGAACCTGCGGAGGTAAGCCTTGCTGGGGGTGGGTGGGCTGCTTCAACCAAACAGTTAACTTCATCCAGGCTACAGATTAACTGTTGCAATTCACCTGAACCTGTGCGGCACCATAGTCTCCCTGCTCATATCCCGTCGGGGCCGGACCTGCCGGAGGGAGCAGCGGCTCGTTTGGATAAGCGGGGGGGACAGGGACTCTTGCCCCAGGAGGCGGCCGAAGTGGAACACTCGACGGGGGCTGTTGGTGATACCGAAGATCAACTCCATCCTGAGTAGGTGTGCGACGGCCGTAAGGCTCCGTGGATGCTGCCGAAGGTGGTACGTCCGCCACCCCCGTCAAGTGTAACCGATCCACGCTTTGCGTGATAGGAACGTCCACAGGCGGAAGTGGGGCTGGGTGGGTCTGAGGGGTGTGGATCTGCGTGACCGGTCTTGCGGTGGCAGTTCTACCCCCGCGTGCTCGATTGATGTCACGCCAGTCTCGAAGCAGCTGATTAGCGGTCTCCATGGACATGCCGCAGAAGTCGGGAACGAGGTGGGCACAGTTGGCGTGACATGTGATCTCACACTCGGTACACCTGCGGGCGTTCTTGCGACCAAGAGGGAGCATGTAACCACAATGGCAGCACCAATTCGCACCCAGATTGGTGATGGGCTCAAAGCGGTGGGGGATCCGATGGTTAATCTTCTCTTCATCGTCATCCTATAACTCGACGTAGATAGACATCAAACAAAAAAACAAAGAAACGACATACACCAGTATTTGATTTGGAGATACATTTCGTGACAACCTTCTCATAACATTTCTTGTGACATGTGTATCGACAATCTTCGCATTGATAGCCCAGCGCATTGAGAAGGAAATCGCCACAAAAAGCACAGAGCATGATCTGGTAGAATTGCCTTTGAACGAATTTGTGGCCATTCATTTCGTGAACTTCCCCTTTACGCTTTCTGACGGCACCTTGACGACCCAGTCCTCCAGGACCATCCAAAGGACGCTTCCTTACATTCTCCTTGACTGTGACGCTGATATCAAAATTATGCAACGCAACGGCACAGGGCACGAACCAAAGTTCAAGTGTAGAGCCAGTGCGCCAGCAGGTTCGACGGCAAACCAAGCATCGATCCCCTCATTTTGACTTGTGAAGCCCATCAATCCACCCGGATAGCCCATTGCTCCAGGACCTAGGTTCAGCGGCGCGTTCACGTCTCCGAAGGCGCCAAGTTGCCCTGGTGGTTTTCCGATGGGCGGATCACCATCCATGGCACCGGCCGTCACCCAACCGCCCTGACCGCTGTCCATCAGAACCTTTTGCCGTCTTAGAGCTTCGACAAGATCACTGATCCGGATCCAAAGAAGACCGATGGGAACGGGGTGTGGTTCGGAAACTTGTTTGTCGTAAACTGCAATCTCGACCTCGTTTGCTTTATCGACAGTGATGTCGAAATCTTCGTTCCAACGGTCCGTGCGAGATGGATGGGAACGAGCGCGTTGAGTGCCTTCAATCTTAAGGGAAACGTACGTTTCAACGATTTGCTTGGAAGAGGAACGAAGTCGGCCCGAAGAAACAATGGGAGGATGATCAAGTTCTCGAGCACCCTTGACGGTGACAAAGAGCTTGCCGGACAATGGCTTAGCGCGCATATTCTCCTTGTGCTCCCCACCTGCCGCTGATGCCTCAGTTTAAAATCACGAAGGTAGCGAGAATAAATGAGGTGACGAGAATGAGTCGGTGTCCAAATTCTCACCAGATTGTTGGTCCTCTTCCTCTACATCGTCTAGAATGTGCAAATTCTTATATCGCTTGAGAGCGGACTGCAAGAGTTGGATCTTTTTCTCGCTCTCGACTCTCTTGCTCTCGGCATCGGCGCGAGATTTCTTGTCTCCGTCCGCTTGGTATAACTTTGCCATCTTATCGATCCCCTTTTTGTACTGCAACTCAACCTGGAGCTTGAACTCGAGCTGATGGAGCATCCTGGATATCTTGGCGGTAGTGTGAGGGGTATCGGCTTTGATGAGGTCAAGGTTCGAGTATTGCTTGACCTGAGGGATACTCTCCTCACTTCCAAGGAGTGTTTGGGAGGTATTAGGGGACCCGGCGGTACGACCACCAGAAGAATCAATGTCGGAAGGGGGGACTTGGGGGAGGGAACGGTCTCTGTCGGTGCCACGAGCGGACTTAGCGGCGGACGGAGACAAGGGAAAAGCTGCTGATCGAGAGAGATCGTCGCGTTGGGCCTGGAGCTTCTTGCGAGCCTGTAGCTCGCGCAGGGTGTCTTCAAAGTAAGACAAGGAGCGCTCGGCTTCCCGAATCTTTGCGTCATTGCGTCTTAGGACGTCAGGGTTTGAGGTGGCTTGACGAAGATGCCTAGACGCATCGAGGACTTTACGTTCTGTTTCGATGCGCTTGAGGACATCTTGTATTTTCTGGTCGAGCTCGTCCAGCTTTGTGAACGGGCTGATGAGTAGGTGCATTCGTCGATGGGAGCGATAATAACATACCATGACCGTTCAAATGCAAAAGGTAGATCCCCTTATGATCAGGCTCGGTTGGCTAAAGTAACAGTTGACGGTGGGCTACGAGGCTGTGATATCGAGATAACAACCCTATCCAGATTTCATTTTTACTTGGCTATCTCGTAATCGCTTTATTAGTAAATATTTATCATTTCCTCGCCCCTGTCCTTCATGCCTTCCTTCTCCTTCTCGTCCTCGATCCGTGTCGCGTCCCAAGACCACATTCTCCGTCTCAAAATCACCCATAATTTAGTGCATGGATCACCCTCTGAAGGTGTACACAACGTCAAAGGGCGTTTTCCAAAAGAGCTGGACGTTCTCTGGTTATCCGATCTCACCATCTCGCTCTCAGGTTTGGCCGACGGTCGCCAGATATCCGCACACGAAATTGCACACTCAGGACTTGTGCAACACCTGCAGACACACTTGAAAACGGCGCGTTTCAGCAGCGCCGTCTTTTCGTGCACTCATGTTTCCCTCTAGAACGCAGATCGACTCGGTCTCAACAATGTGTCGCGTTCCTTTGTCGATGACGCTGACGGCCTCCCCAAATGTTCGCACAAAGGCTCTATCATCTTTGCCTGGCTCTGACTGCGTGTTTCAAGTGATGCTGACACCCTCACGCCCGTTACCTCATGCTTCACGTCCTCATGCCAATCTTGTTTCCTTGCATCTTGCCTATATCTGGAGGACCATTGCAGGGGGCTGTGACGCTACCGCTACCGGACACCTGGCTGAAGAAGTTAACCCGTTTTCTCTGACTCTGTTTCTCCCCACCGAAGCGCTCCTCAATCGCGCGACCGAGCAGTTCTTAATATACCACCTCGTAGGGTGCGTTGTCGTCTGATCGGATTGAATCAATGCATACTTGATAATTCTAGCCGTTATCCTCTCATTTTCGGCTCTTGGTGTAAGGTTGGTCCCTGTATGCGTCACCTTTTGGAATACCACTCAATTTTTCCGTCAGCGACTTGACTCAGAGATGCAATACTTTCCTTCCATCTGTCACTCTATCGTGGAAATAATAACCCGGTCTCAAAACCGCCGGTTCTTATCGAAGTGTGGACGTCTTTTAAAGGTATAGTCAGTCCGGGGCTTTTTCTCTGATTCCGATGTAAGATCGTAGATTGCCCGCCGTCACCATAAATTTGTCCTTCAGACTTGCACTACCGCCCTGTCTTCATGCACTGATGACGCCGCTCCCGATTCCTCGGAAAAGGAAATGGGTAATGGTCACGCGACGCCTGCTCTCACGGACGAACAAATTCTGTGCGAGAGTATGGAGCAACTCTTTCGGGTGGGAGTTCCCCAACGCCGTCTCAAGGTCGGTCATATCCGGTCACCTAAGCGAAGACGTATGTCGTACAGATGCGTTTTGTAGCCGGCAGCAACGCCCCAATGCGTGTCACTGCCACAAGACGACGACGACATTTTACTGCCGTGGATACCCGACGGAGGGATTGATGATGAAGCTTCCTGGATCGAGCTGCCAGAAATCGCGACCGCACTTGTGGCTAATTCGTACCAGACGCTGCTAGAGGGCATGGATGTATTCACCAAAGAAGATTGGCCAGAGGATGAAATGCGATTACATGGCGCGGATACGACTACGGACGAACGCGAGTTCGATGTCCCATCGGAGGAATCTCTTATCGGTGCATCCTTTCCTTTAGCAAGCATCGCCACGCCTTCCCCGCAGGCCTGCTCTTCTACTCTTTATCACCATCTGGATGTCGACCAACAAGAATCGGACCCCGCGGCTGCAAACGGATTGCGCTGCCATACTTCCCAGGTAGCCTTCCTGGAAAATCCCGGGGCCTCGGCAACGTTCGCAAACCTAACTCACCCACCATCACATGGGCCGCATGACCAACATTATTCCGAGAAGTGTGCGCAGCTGATGCAGGGTTGGGCGGCTTGGCAGACTGGCTCAGAAAGCTTTGAGACTTTAGACGATTCCTCTGAGTGCGAGGAGGTGGAGCATTCGGACTCGATGTTTTTATATCTGGACGAGGACGTTGATGCGCCGATACAGTCTCCGAGTGCGGCCGATCTTGAATGGGATGGCCCAGACCTATTAGTGTAAATGTAATCCGGCTGTGTTTCAAACGTGGCATCCGAGATCCGAAACATGAAAGCCCGAAATTAAAACTCAGCCACTCCGCTATTTCTAGCCGTAGTGATTGCAGCGATCTCAAAGAACCTCCCTTTCTCCCTTAACCTTCGAGGCTTGTCCGCTCCTTCTCTCTGCTCATTGTCAACACCCTCCCATCGCCATGCTCCCCGCAAGACGCAATAAAGTTGACATCAGCGTGAGTAGATCGCCAGCAGTCGATACCATCTCACGCCGTGAATCTATTTAGAAAATGACAGACGAGGAGCAGAAGCTCTTCCGCCTGTATGGCAAGTTACCCACCCACAAGAATATCCTTACCAAAATGCAAAAGGTTTGTTGCAGCCACCGTCGTGATCATCCACTGGGAAAACATCCTGTCGTCAGGATCGCAAATACTTTGATTCGGGTGACTATGCACTGTCGAAAGCCGGTGTCACTCCTCAAAGCACCGTTGGCACTGCTATCCCCAATCCTGAAAAGTGTGCATCTTCTAAACGTCCAATGACACTCCACTCATCGTCCGTCCCCCCAGCATTCCTCATGCATCATCGCCTCCGACCTCGCATCAGGGGGGTTTGTCCACATCGCCAACAAATGTCTCAAGTACCACACGAGAAAGCTCACTGTCGCAATCCGAGATCGACTCAAACCCGAAAGACGACAGCCTCGCCAATGGAGAAGACCAAGAGGCATAAGCCCGCACATTCGATGTTTTTCTTTTTGTTTCCTCTCAGATTTTGTCGCTATTGACCATTCTTGCTGTCGGATCATATCCATCCCGTGGCCCATCGTTCAACCCCGTGCCCTACCCTGTGTACCTCTCGAATCTGATGTTTCGATTGCCTGACCACGTCTCCGTAGTCACCGTAACACTAGTTTCCTGCTTTGAACTTGTATTATCACTTGTAGGGTTAACATGTACATGGCACATGCAGGCACTCTAATGTATTACTATAGCGTGTCGTGCCTGTGGCAACTCCATATTTACTACCAACTTCGCGCCCGCGCGTCTTCTCCCTTCACGCAAGAATGTCGTTTGATACCTACCGCAGTGAAATCGCCCAGCACTTTACCGAGGTTGTCGCCGCGGACGACGCCCTCGTCAAGGAATGTAAGCGCATTCGAGACCTCCCACAGTCTAGCTGCCCACGCGTTTTTGTAACATCAACAAGGCATGGGCATGTGTAAAATGTACAATCTCACTGTGGAGTCCCTCTCGTACAAGTGGCAAGCACTATCTTATTCCAACACGAACACCCTTGCCATCTTCACCCCCAAATCCGTCCCTGATCTTAAGGCAAGGCTCCAGCAGGAGTTGGGAAGACAGAATGCCACGAAGCAGGAAGCTGCTTCACGGAGCGCGGCCAGTCTCATCCTCGGAAGAGGGCGAGGCAGGGCGCGCGGGATCCCAGAAGTGCCGACGGCGAGGAGCCTCGACGCGGGTCTCAAGGTTGGGTCATTGCGAACGAGCATCATCAAGTCAGAAGCCCCCGGGTTGTCGGGACCAAGCAAAGTCGTGTTTTCAGGACCGAGATCGGACGAACAATCCCAGAAAAACCGAGCTTGTGAGGGCATCGTGGATCACACCGAGCGTTGTCCGCTGATGATCTTTTCCGCCCAGATCGATACATGTACGAGAAGGTGACAGGAAGGAGTGAAGGTGTGCCGCTTTTTTTCTGTCAAGTCGTTACTGGCGAACTTATCATGCAATGACCTAGCCCTGGATGATCGCATTGATGAATTTGCTGATCTTGTTCGGAGACACTATCATATTGAGGAATTCGCCGACCCAAGTGCTGCCACCGAGGTCTGTCTCCCTTACCCTATTGTGTGCGTGGTTCACGTCCGTTCCAGGAAACTACTACCGTAGTCGGGAGGATAGTGCATGATGCGGAAGTATCGGCGTCGGGGGCAAAACTTAACGAGTCGTCTTTGGTCCTGGAGTCCTCACGAATGATGGGGTCTGGCGTGCGTGTCCCGATACGCTTCGCTCCCGAAACCAAGTTGCGGGGTGGAGTCAGAGGCGTTGGTGGGATGAGCTTCTTTCCCGGCGCAATTGTGGCATTACGCGGACGCAATGGTGGAGGTGGTTTTTTCCTCGTGGAAGAATTGCTGTCGGTGAGCTATACATGCCTTCATCCTGATATCTCCCTTGACACTGATTGGTATATACCATTCTAGTTACCCCCGCTCAAAATGCCTCCATCACCCCCGAATGACGCCAACGCTACCTTTTCCATGTGCATTGCATCCGGGCCGTTCAGCCTGGCCTCGGACTTGGAATATAAGCCATGGGCAAACTTGTTTGACAAAGTGAAAGAAACCAAGCCTGCGGTCATACTCCTGGTACGATGAAGTGTGTCTATTTCAGAACTATTCGGATGCTGATCATGCGTACTAGATTGGACCTTTTGTTGACGCAACGAATTCGCGCGTTAAGGACGGGGACATGGACGAGACGCCTAAACAGTTATTTGAACGGCAATTCGCCGGTAAACTCCAAGATTTCTTGGTTCAGTCCCCGGATAGCATAGTGTTATTGGTTCCAAGTATCAACGATGTGATCAGCGACCATGTCGTCTTTCCGCAGTGCGAGTTCGAACCCGAGTTCAGCAAAGATATCGTGAGCTTCACCTTATGCGCCGGGTGCATCCCCGAAATGACCCCGCTATACAGCGCATCCGCCTGCTTCCGAATCCTTGTCGCTTCTCTGTCAACGAGATTTCGTTTGCAGTAACAAGCGTTGATACCCTGTTTCACCTTCGCAAAGAGGAATTCTTTAGACGAACGCCAGAAGTTGATTCGCTGACTCTGGCATCTGATCCCGTGACAGATAGCATGTCCAATCTGGCACGTAATATCTTGCAACAACGAAGGTAATTCATTCATATGCTGTCAAAGGCCATCTGATAGTCCTTCAATAGCTTTTACCCATCATTTCCCGCTCCGTTCGAAGTCGCACACGAAGTTAATTTTGATGTCACGCACTCGGAGGGGATCAAGTTAGTGGAGAGTGAAGATGAATGTGTACCGGACGTGCTTGTGCTGCCAAGTCGCTTGAAGCACTTTTCAAAGGTACGCATTAGTGTTGGTGCGGAGTGACTGAGTTGGATTTATAGCCCCTCTAGGTGGTAGACAACACGACCGTCATCAACCCCTCGTTCTTGTCTAAAGGTACTTACGCGGCGTTGTCGTACGCTGGGCAAGGATCAGGCTTGGCAAAAGACCGTATAACAGCGGATATATCGAGAATATCATAGACATCGCTTCATCTTACTCTCTCTGTTCCATCTATGAAATATCATGCTGATGCGCATCATTGGCTACCGGCCGTGCATGACTTGGATGATCGGAGCGACACTATGAATAAATAAATGGTTCCCCAAGGGACGAATATCGAGACCCTGGGTTTGATTGGCTATCTGCCGCGGGCAATAGCATATTCTGTGCGAGACACAAGGTAGGGTGTCGTCCAAAAGTCGTGCTCTCCGCTCTCTCTAATAATGAAAGCCCTCATGCACATAGGCTCGTGTGACTTGCAACGCGGTCGATCCAAATCAGCACTCGTCTAGAAGTTGTAAATGCGATGAACACTTCAGCTGCTGCAAGAATTCGCTCAGCCGACAGCATATCAACGTTTTGATCGCCATTTGTTGACACGATTTCGGGTGTATCGAGTACACTGGAAGACCTGCACCACAGGACGTTGATGAAACGACGTGTTGTTTGAGCCTCTTCTAACTTGGTAGGAGTTGGGCTGTCCGGTGGCTGGTCATAGAACCCGACGAGGGGCACAAGAGCTCTGCAACTTGACGGTCACGAATTTGCTGTTCGCCTGTATTCAAACTGGGTGGTTCCATTAAACTTGAGAGCCAACGTGCATTGTGTATGGGAGTTGATTCAGGGAATGGTTGCCTGTTTGGGTGAACACAGGTTCATTGAAACGCTGACGATGGGCGAGGAGCGATCGTCGAAGAACAAACGCAGCAGAGTCAAGGACGGCGAACACAGCACGAAAAAGAAACACAAGGCGTCCCACCGCGAGCCGAGTAAAAAGCACAGACGCCGGACAGATGACTCGGTTCACATCACCGACGATGACCCCAACGACGACGACATGTGGGTCGAGAAGAATATCGACATCGACGGCGAGCGGGTTTGTACGCCCTTTCCTCATGCAGTACATGTTCACACCAAATCTCCTCAGCTTCTCGCAAAGAACATCCCAGCCGCGGAGAGTCTCAAGCTGACCTCTCAAGCACAAGCCTCGGAGGGGGATCATCTCCCTCCACCGGCCACGAACACCGAAACGAAGCTGCAGCGCGACGAGTGGATGCTCCTTCCACTTTCCGACACACCACATCCTTCCAGCCCTTCGCGGCCCCTCGCGCAACAGTTCCCCACAGGAGACGATTCCTACACGGACGGCTACGCAGAGTGCTCTGTTTCTGGACGGACTCTTGGTGGTGCCGTCGACTTCTTCTCTTCCCTCGGCACAGAGAAGAAACGCAAGCCGCGGCCGGACAGGCCTGACCCTGACAAGGTACTTCATACCTTTGGCTCATCCCTACGGTTTTACTAACCTCGCTCACTGCAGCCAAAAGTAAGTGATCGAGAGCTTAATGTGGACATCCAAGAGGGCAGTAGCGCCGATACCGGTGCTCCGCCTCCCCCGAAATCCATCACCCCTGGCGGACCTGGGTCAAGCTGGCGCATGATGCGTTTGCGTCGAGTCTACGAATCTGCCGAAGAGGAAAACCGGCCAGTGGAGGAAGTCGCACTCGAGCGCTTCAGTACGATGCAAGCATTCGAAGAGGCCAAGGAGGAGCGACGTATACTTGACGAGCGAGAAGGCAGACGTAGCTCACAGAGAACCACCGTCCACAAAGGCAAAGGTCGTGAGGTACCAAATGAGAAACGTTTCACGTTCACAGATATAGGTGCTAGCGGTTCATCGAGTCTCAGTTCGTCGTTCCGTCGACCGACCACTGCAGCTAATAGCGTACCCACGACTCCCTCTCCCGCTACTGGGTCACCAAAGCCGGTCGCGAACCGGCTACTAGATTCATTGCGTTTGCCCTCTCAGGCAGCGTCGCCGCTTGCTCAATCTCATACACCTATTCCGAGTGTCATGACTCCCTCTGTTGCCGATGTTTCCACCACACGAGCAATGTCCCCTTCGTCGTTGAATAAACTCCAAGCTAAAGTTTTGCGCGCGAAACTCATGAACGCCCCGAATGCAACCGAGCTCGAGGAAGAATACGAGGAACAGGTGCGGAAAGCTCACGGTGAACCTGGTCAACCAATTGTAAGGACCAGGGTCGAGGTGCTGCCCACTTTGGATGCACGCGGGCGCTTGTATGACGTAGGTCATGGTAAAGACGATGCAGAGCCGCTACCGGGTAATCGTAAGAAGAAAGAAAAGGTTGCTTTCCCATTCGTTGCGGTGCCCCGACCACCCTGACCCGAGACCTTTAGTTCGAAACTCGTGACCCCAAAACCGGTGACATCGTGCGCTATAATGCCGACGACGACCAAATGACCCTCGGAGAGATGTTGCGTCAAGAACGTTTTGGTGCGGGCATCTCGGACCAAAAAAGTTTGGATGCCCAATATGCTAAAGCCCTAATGGGTGACGGTAAATTCGAGGTTCGTCTTTCCTGTTGCGTAACTCCCTACCCGTTGTTCATTACGTTCTTAGAATGACCTTGACTACATTGACGACAATGCTGAACGCCTCGCAAGGCAAAAAATGCGCTCCGACGCCATGAAGCGGCAATTCGCTATTAACGGTATACACCTCGACCGTCTGGTTCCCATCACGTTCTAACACCGCATTTTTATTCCGTCAGACTATAAGCGTACTCAAAAAGCTTTGGCCACGTGTCAGCTCTGTTACGGGGAAGACGACTCGCCACCCAAAGCACCCGTTGTTGCAATGGGCACACGAGCTTACCTCTCCTGCACTCTCGCTGAGGAGTTACTAGATGGACACTGTCTCATCGTTCCTATTCAGCATCACTTGACGATGCTCGAAGCCGATGACGATGTATGGGACGAAGTTCGGGTATGGTCACTCTGCTCTGATTTCCAAAGAGGTTAACTATGGCACCCGCAGAACTTTATGAAGAGTCTCATGAAGATGTTCGCTGAGGAAGACAAAGGCGTCGTCTTCTATGAGACGGTAATTAACCTCAAGTGGCAAAAGCACACATGCATTGAATGCATGCCCCTTCCTTGGGCACAGTATGACGTCATCCCCCAATTCTTCAAGGTATAGTGTTCGCATCGCCTTTTGGTTCTAGAAAATGAAATGGATATAGGAATCTTTACTAGCAGCCGAGGGTGAATGGTCCCAGCACAAAAAAGTCATAGACTTTTCTGCACGTCCTGGCGGATTCCGTCGCGCGATGGTTCCTAACTTGCCCTACTTTATGGTCCAATTTGACTACAAAGGTGAATGTGGTTTTGGACATGTTATTGAAGGCACTGGGGAATCTGCCGCCCTGGGGGAGGAGGACGCTGCTCTCGAGGAAGGAGAGAAAGGAGGTGGTGAATTCCCCAGGTAAGTTCATGGCTTCAGTGTGGTGCGCCTTTGTGTTTACCGGCTGGCTGCAGCTACTTTGCAGGAGAGATTATAGGAAACGTAATGGAGGTTGAACCAAGACGGTGGAGGCGACCAAGAAGAGTAGATCGTCGGCACTACAAAGATCGAATAAACGACTTTAAGAAGAAGTATGACAGATACGATTGGACCGGGTTAATTGGCAAGTAAGCAGTAACTTGATCATGCACAACGTCCTCTACTGCCGGAGGTCCACGTAGTATTTAATCGAGTAGATTAGTTCTTCTTAAACCATTTGGCGGAAGTAGGAGTGGGACACTAGCCTCAAGGCGTGGGCCCCCACTGGGTGATGGCAATCGTCCTACCACCATGCAGATAGCTTTGACAATGTTGCGCACAAGCTCAAGGGCGAATTCACGGATGCGAACACCAGTTCTTCAGTGTGCCGCCGCGTACGACGTTGCGCGGCACGTTAGGTTTACCAACCTCAAGGTCTCTCGGAGGCTGCTGAGCACCTCCAGCGAGCCCTCCTTACGTCGCTCCTACCTCTATGGTCTGTTCCCCAGCACTGGCCCAACCATGCTTGCTCCGTTAATCCTTTTCTGTAGTCCCTGCCTCGTCAGATCGCATGCTCGACAAGTCACTCAACCTTGGAGCTCCCCCAGATGTTGTAATTTATGACCTCGAAGACAGCGTCACTCCCACCCCACACAATAAGAAAGCAGCAAGACAATTACTAAGCCAGTTTTTGCACGTCCGTGTTTTACGACTTTGCGGGGCATCGAGGTGCTGATATACGAACGACAGCGAACGCCGAGGGAAAACCTGCCTGCCCGGGAACGTGTTGCCGCCAGACTTAACGATATAAGTACGCCCTTTTTCGAGGACGATGTAGCTGAGATCGTATGTCCCCTCCTTTTTTTCGTTTCTGTAGTCTGACACCAATGCAACCTCCTCGGGAAAGCTCAACCACTCATCTGTGGGTACCCTCGTGCTCCCCAAGATTCACTCCGTCCAAGACTTGCACTACGTCTCTCGCATCATACGTAATTCAAACACATCATCCACCCCATTGCGCCTCGTAGCCAGCATAGAGAGTGCACGTTCTGTTGTAGGGTTAGGAGACATTGCTAGCTGGAGATCAGAATTCGGGGCTGAGAAAGGCGGGGAATTGACAGCACTTCTGGTGAGCTGCCACTCAGTCCCGCCATTGGAGTTTTAAATGACAGCCACTTAGTTTGCTGCGGAGGATTGTATGCCTGTCTGCCTTTTACATGGGGATTCTCGTGTGTGACGCTTGCTATAGATTGCGCCGACACCTCTGTGGTGCGGACTGCGTCTAAACAGGAATTACTCCACGTGCGTTCTCAC
Source organism: Pulveroboletus ravenelii (assembly GCA_038090235.1). Taxonomy (NCBI): domain Eukaryota; kingdom Fungi; phylum Basidiomycota; class Agaricomycetes; order Boletales; family Boletaceae; genus Pulveroboletus; species Pulveroboletus ravenelii. The sequence continues at coordinate 24,515 of JBBPMH010000373.1, forward strand.
GTTGTGATCATGGCCAAGGCTTTCGGACTCGAAGCCATCGACATGGTATGCCTTGGCCTTTTCGCCTATACCAACGTCTCACCGGCATTTTAGGTTTGCGTAAATTACAGGGACCCAGAATACCTCTGCGAGGAGTGCGAAGATGGCAGGCGACTCGGCTTCACCGGAAAGGTAATTGTCCAGTTCTTCATCCCCACCACCCTCGGCACGTCCTCATGCACTCGATCTCGCAGCAAGTAATTCATCCAAATCAGGTAGTGACGGTTAACGCCTCGTTTGTACCGACTTTCTATGGTGTGGTTCATATTTCTATCTCTGATTACGAGTTTCGTGATGATGTTGGATACTTGTCGTCGGAAATACAGAGATTCTCCGTGCTGCCAAGATCCTCCATCAGATGAATATCGCACATTCAAACCGGAAGGGTGCATTTGGGCTAGAGATGGAAGGTGGGGGTAAAGAGATGATCGATGCACCCATGTTAAAGCAGGTGTGTCCCCTTGTTTTTGGGAAAGGCGTGTCGAAGCTGATGGGAAATGTAATGCAGGCTGAGAACACCATACGACTTGCACGAGCTGCTGGCTGTGATATTCCTCACGTGGAGTAACTGTTGATACGTGAGGATGACCGATTCGTTTATGAATGGGTTTCTAGAAATCCGCCTCTGTTCTGTACGTCCAGCGACAGTGTAATAAAGACTGCCTTCCGACTGGCGGAGTTCCGGAGTCACTCGCTTGATTCTGCACAAGAGACACGATGAAAACAAGTAACATAGCGAGTCCCCCTAACATACCGTAGCACATCCGAGCCCTCGGAGGGCCAGAGCTCACATATAGGACAGGAACCCGATTTCGTCACCCTACGCCTCCTTCGCTGCTTTCTCTTTGCCGTCTTGAGAAGCAAGGAAGTCGCCCGGGCAGCGTCGGCCGCACTTGCAAGCGAGATCGGTGAAGTGAGACTAACCGCCTTAGCTGCGCACGCATAGATATCTCGCGGTGTGAACACCTTGGTGGACTTTGACAGCCTCGAGCCGGCTTTCATCATTCAATATATGGGCTTCGCGTAGCCCCACAGACCCGAGTGGGCTCGGCGATAAAAAGGCAACGTCGAAGTTACAAAGCAAACACGCTGAATTACTCACAGATTACACATACTTACACCGTGCTTGTCCCCGAGAACATATCCTTAACAAGGTACATGCGCGAAGTCGGTAGATTCATTTGTGGGGCCCTCAATCGTGGGTATGCTGCTGGTAGACCAACTCTCTCAGAGGTCTTCATCGTCAACGCCAAGTGTCGCGTATCTCTTTCGAAGACTGAACTGAACATTTCCACTACCGTCCCTTGAGATCTGAGGCACGACACTTCCGTGCTCATCAGCGCCAAACATATCGAGTGCATCTGTCTCAAGTGTAAGTGTCCCCTTCGCTTCACAATCTCTCGAAGGTCTCGATTCAAATTCGGAATCGGGGTTTTGCTCATTCACATCGCTCGGGAACCACTCGGCTACCGCTGCAAGCGGATCCGTCAGCCTGAGCTGAACCATCTGCAACGTGTTCTTCGTCTTCATCTCCCCCTTCTCTGTGTAAATGACGACCGAATCGGCAGCGAAGAAACACGCCCAGGCGACGACAACGAGCGCAACGATGCAGTAGAGGAAGACGAGCGCGAGGAACGTGGCTAGCGGTGCGATAGGATAGCGGGAGGCGATACTGGGCGTCGATGTCGTGGAGGAATTGACAGGCATGTCCTCGAGGATGCCGGTATTCAATGCGAGGGATCGGAGCATCAGCTGGGTCTGGAGTTCATCAGCGAAGCTTGTCGCCTGTAGCTCAGATCCTAGAACGCTCTGGACTTGAGGTAAGAGGTACGTCGATGCAACCCACACGATGAATCCAGAGGAGAGTGCGGATGTGGTATTGAAATCTGTGAGCGATGAGTTGACGATTGCATAGGTGTTGTTAAAGTTCGAAAGCAAGACATCGTAGGATGTGACCGTGCATTGAGCGAGGTAAACCGCTATGCCGGTCGACAAACCAAAGTACCATCCCGGTTCCCCGTTTGTGGCATTTCTGGCATCGGTGCCCGATGTTCCGTGAATCGGGAGGTCATTGGAGAAGGGCAGCTCGATAAAGAATCCGAACGGGTTGCTGCCGGTACCATTTGACCAGTCGGGCTCCTGGGTCATAGTCGCCGGGTCGTAAAGGAAGGATGTGAGGTTGTACAACGACGCGTTGTACGCGGGCTTGAAATCTGTACAGCCGAAAGGTCCTCCGTCGACTCCCGTAGCTGGTCCGGGGGAGGTGTACAATTGACATTTCGGTAATTGGCAGGACATTGAAATGCCGTAGGTCGAGGCGGTGAAATTGTAAAAGCTATCCGAACCGACCGAAGGAGGAACAATCACGGCCATGCTATTGGATTGGACAATAATAGTTGTGCGAAAATCGGAAATGTTATTGGAAGCTGAAACACTTTCGGCGAGGATGGAAGGGTCGCGGATATCTCCCCAGCCAGGGCCCGCAGGCAAACTTTCTACGAAGGTATTGGTATAACTGGCGCAGTTCTGCCCCGCAGGAATAGCCCCAGGCATAAGCGATTCGGGGTCGATAACAGGGTCTGCCAGTTGCTGATATCCAGGGTAAGGGCATCTAGTGGTATTGATGGTTGTCCCATATCGCATGGATGCAAGATCATCAACGGCCGAAACTGACGAGTATACGACAGTTCCGGAAACCGTGTGCAGCCACAAGTCAACGAGACTGCATATATGCGTTCATCCACAGTGCATCACGCAGACCATGAGATCACTCGCCTGATCGCATACGCCAGGAACAGGGCAAGTGCGAGAGCAAGGAAGCTCGAAGCAACGGGAGATTTCAATATTCCGACCCGTCTCTGCCTGTATAGGTAGCGTCCAGACTGAAGTAAGGTGAACAAGTTGCTGGAACCATATATCTTCAATATGATACCGTACCTACGGGCAGGGATAAGCCATAATGATACGCGAATGCTACTATGCGTTAACACTTACTGCAGGGGTGTAAACATGGGTGATTTGGAACCTGTCTCGCCATCTGGTTCCAAACGAGAATCGAGCCACTTGGCCGCAACGCGGTACGCAAGCAAACCCATCAACATTGGTACTGTGATCGAAACAATGTGACTCTGCAGAAAGAAGATGTGTCATTGTCCCATCTTGGTCACGAGAAGTTCGGCGTCCTTACTATGATTGTCGCGAAAGCTAATCCGTATAATGTGCTCACTTGAGTTTGACCAGAACCACTGACCAACGTAGATTTCTCTGAACCCTCTACCGCGATGATTGCACCATCAAGCAGATGCACGTCTTCGCTTGCAGGAGACTTTGGGGGACGGGATAGAAGATACCAGAGCATGGCAATGGGCAAGGAGAAGCAAAGCAAGAAAACGATCACCGCAGGAACAAGGGTACATAACCCAAGACGTTTCCGAGAACCAACCTCTGCATGAAATCCTTTCGTGCGATCATCAGAGGTGTCGTCCGACGGTCGTGAAGCTGCCCCGAGTGTGTGCGGCCGGTTCCCTTCACGGTCCATGATTGAGCGCTTGAGCGAGAGTGTGAGTAGTGATTTGCAAGGCCCGGCTTCAAGCCCCGAGCCCAGCCAAGCCCAGCCGACTTAGGCCGGGCCGGGCCGGGCTTGCTCATAGGGCTTGTGGGGGCTGGGAGCCCGGCCTCAGTTCAATGCGGGCCCTGCGCCGCGGCTTAAGCCGGGGCTTTTGTTGTATGTAATATCCAAATACAGCTATAGTTTTACACCTTCATCCCCGAATACTTCCGCACCTTACACACACTCATGACAGACACCGGCGGCAACGAAGTGCCCACACGCCCAAAACGGGCTACTGCTCCGTCAGCAAGGCTTCGAGACGCTGACAATGCGGCCATGCAGGAGTTGCTGTCTCACCAGCAACATGCGCAGCGCCGATTAACAAGTCCATCACCACCATCGGAAAATTTTATTGGTTTCTCGGCAGCAGGCTTAGACGCCACCTTGCTGCCTCCATCCTTAGCTTCAAATTCATTGACATGGAAATGCCAAAATGCAATGATCAATGACTCCATTGATCTTTTAAGTGATGAGGACAGTCCTAGTCAGGCCCCCACACGACTTACCAAAGGTATGAACTAGATATCGCATACTTAAAGCTGACATTCTTACAGGCAAAAAGAAAGCAAGATCAGATGTGATTGCACCTGAAGACAGTGATAAGGACGATGAGATGGTTATTGAAGGTATGTCTTGACACACAGTTCATACTGCTAATTTTCAATGGTGACAAGGCCCACCAACAGATGCACACAATCTGACCAGCTTATCACCTCCACCAACTCCAAGTAACTCAATGGTCCATGTGGTGCCTGGCTTGTTGTCATTGCAGCAAGAGATTGTCGCAGCAGACGGCTTCCTCACTGACATCAACATTATGGACATCGACAACCCAGCAAAAGCGCACTGAGAGCAACGAAGTTGAGACATTGACTTCTTCTTCACAGAGACGTATATCAACGATAAAAAAAAGGTTCGAAACTGCAAGAAATGCTCGTAAGTGTTTAGCTCCACATATTACTGTACATATTATTCTAACTCGTCAACAGCAAACCTACATGGCCTGTGGCCCTTGTTGCTGAAGTGTCTACATTACGACGACATATGGAGTCCTTGCATAAGATGAGTATGTTTACTGTTTGTCATTTCATTATCTATTACTGCCATGCGCTACCTACTAATCTTAATCATACTATAGGCTGACTACCTACAATGGGCCAAGGCCAATGGCTTTCAGTTGATGCTCCCAAAGGATGTGAGACGACACAAGGAAGAAGCAGCTGAAAGTCACCAAGGTCAGCTCGACGGACACCTACAGCCACTCACTCCTAAAAAGCGAGTGATCCCATACTCCGACAAGATGTTTTGTGATGCTGCAATTGAGTGGTTAGTGGAAACAGATCAGGTATGTCGTTATTACAACAAAGTGATTCATCTAATTCTCTTATAGCTGATAGGTGTACTCGAGCAACCCTCCTTCAAGAATATGATCGATATAGCTGCCCAAGCACCTAGTGGCGTGCAAGTACCCAACCAGAGGAACACTCGTGCCGCCATCATCAACACCTTCAAGCTGCAAATGACCAAGCTGCATGCTTGGCTCTTGGTATGTACTTAGTAACATGCCAGTGTGTACTGACTGGACTACTTACTATCACCCAGAGTGACACAGTCAAAGGTTGGGTTAACCTGACCTGCGATGCATGGCAAGCATCCAACACAGATGCTTATTTTGCAGTCACCAGCTCATGGATTGAGAAAACGAGTGCAGGTAGTTGGGAATTACGGACAGCACTACTTGGATTTATGCGACTCAATAATGCGCATAACAGGACCCGTCTGGGTCAAGCTCTCTTCAAGATTGTCAGGCAGCTCAAGATTGAACATAAGGTACGTTCAACATTGATATTAGTACCTAGCTAACATCCATCTAATAGATCAGGCATGTAACATGCGACAATGCAAGCAACAACAACATGATGATGGAAATATTTGCAAGTCATATTGAGGACATGATAGGCGAGCCATACAACCATAAAAAATGGCATGTATGGTAAGCAGGCATGCATGATCATATTTGCCATATCTGACATCTTTTAGCTGTCTCGCACACATTGTCAACCT
>JBBPMH010000374.1:0-30192 GCA_038090235.1 Pulveroboletus ravenelii
TCTTACAGCCATAATTCGCATCCGACACACGAAAGCGATCTAGATGGCCTTCGGCTAGTCGTAATAGTAATGTTCTCATTCAGTCAGAATTCACTGCAGGATTCTATCGCAAGGGGCGGCGACTACAATTCACCACCACCAGGCTTGTTCGATCGTAAGCTTCCCCATGGAAAGCGCCGGAGCGGCTAGTTCACTTCGTATCATTCCTCTGGATGAGTAACACCTCCATTTGGTTTTATGTCGGCTCAGAGACGTGTATAAAAGGTCATTCCGGTCAGCATTTGATCATTAGGATTCATCCGATCTTTCTACCCCTCACAATGTCTGTCGATGCTGTGGTACCTAATGGACGTTACTTCATCGTCAACAACGTTACCACTCCCTACGGAGCCCTCTCTGTCAACTACGGTGAAGTTGGCAATCCCTTGATCCTCGCATCCTATGGAACTCAGTGCGGCTCAGTGGTTCGTCTAATTTGCTTTCTACCCCAACGCTCATGATTTGAGGGGCTGATTGCGAGTCATGCAGTGGAACCTCACCCGCTATAACGATGATGACACATATAAGATCTCTCCATATGGGTTTCCGGCGTCTTATGAAGTTGCTGAAGTGGGAGGCTTCCTCACAATCCTCAATGAGAGCATCCCCCAGACTTGGACTATCAAAAAGATTGAGGGCTTGTACACGTTCGTGTTCTTTCATCCTCATCCTCGCCCTCCTTTTCTCCGTTTCATACGCTGAAGGACGCGATTGGCAATCTAGTATCCAAGACACCACGTTTCCGGTCTTCTGGGACGTCCAGGAAGCGAAACCCGGAGAGAACGTCATTGTCAGCCAGGAAAGCTCTGGCAAGGGACTAAGCGGGTGGTGGTTGCTCCCTGGTGTGGGCTGCGCCTAGATGAACTCCAGCCGAATTGTTCGACTATGGCGTTCCGAACCTGCTCGATATGTCGAGGAATATACTAGTGGGGTGCCGTTCATTCGGTTCTGCTTTCCATGTCGCCTTGTACCTTGAGAACATGAAGAATTGATTGGCCGAGTGTTGGTCAAGCGTCAGACATTGCGTGGTCCATTTTGATGCAACTGGGGACAATTCGACATCGCTAACAGTTACTTGCTCCATTCACCACTGAGCGTGGTGAACGAAAAAGGGTGACAGTCATATGCGTGTTACTCAGTAATGTAATTGAATACAATTCGAATGCGATTGCAGTTGCTGATAATCAACTCGAAAGCAAATTCGGAGAGCAGGGGATAATGATGTAGTATAAAACAGATCAATGTGACATCATAACCAAGAGAATGGGAGCGTTAACACACTCAGAAGCGCCCGATATCTGAAGAACAAAAAGGAGATTCCTTGATGTAGCTCAGCAAGCTTCCCAGCCTGCTTCAACTGATTCTCAGAGGAGCGTCACCTCTGAAGAGGGCGCGCACCTTCCGCCACAGCGTCCTCGAGAAAACCATTGAGCCGTTCTGTGCCATCCCGGACGATATTCTCTCGGGATCCAACTCGCCTGCGTCATTGAGTATCTGAATCCACCATCAATTACTTCTGCCGCCAACAGGAAAAGGAGGAAGAGAAAGGCATTTTAACGAATAAGAGTTCTGTTTCGCCAGTAACTTGAAGCTCGGCGCAATCGGGACGTGCACATTCGTCGTCACAACTCCGAGGAGTCTTGCGAGCGGCACCTTTCCACGATATTTCAGCATTTAGCTAATAAGTCGATCGTCTGTTCAGCAATTGCACTCGAACGTATCCATCGAATGGGACTTGCTGGCATGTCGGGCATATGGACAAAGCTGTTGGTTCGAATTTCGGATCATCGGGCCTGATCCCTACACACTCACAGTGGAACCACATATCATAACTGGATGTGAACCACGGGTCAGCGACTCTTTGAGGAAAAATCTTTCGGGATTGAATCCTAAATTCTGAGGCTACGCCCGAAACCTCGCACCTGGCTGGTGCTAATAGGTGTGAACTCTACACCAGCGCACGAGGATATTGCAGCACCATCGAACCCACTAGTTTTCTCGGGCTGGCTGGCCCTGCATGAGGTCTGATTTTCTGGCTGCTTCCACTGCACGGCTAATGGTCAAGCTCCAGATCTGGATGATAGCGTTAGGGGGTCTGTCATTACTCGGAGCCGATAGGCCCCAATTACCCCAGGAGCACGGACGTGGGATCCGGGGCCGCTCATGCGAATTGAGTGATGACAGTTCTGTCGTAACTTGACGCGACTTCTCAACGGCGATACTATCCCCTCCCCCCAAGTCGGCACCCACCCCCAAATCGGCACCCCAGTAAAAACACAACACTTTCACTAATGTAACTTACACATGTTATTTTTTTACTTTACCAATGTCTGCGAAGTCGAATGGAGACAAAATATGCTGTAGTTCTTGAGATAGTGCGGTTGGCTGTTGTCATGCTGAGTTTCGTATCAATCAGGAAATTGAAAGGCGTGTCTTCGATTCCCCCCTAACATCTGTTTACATTACACATTGGAGCGAGGCGAAATCTAAACTCAGCAGTGTGACAATCTGTGACAATCTGTGCCAATTTGTGACTGCCGACTTGGGGGTGGGTGCAGACTTGGGGGGAGGGGATAGTACAGTCGACTCCCTCATAACACATACCTCACATAACCCATACTCCCTCATAACCCATACCTTTTTGGAGTTCCCAAACCTCATTTTGTGCGCGGTTGACCCTTCCAATAACCCATACTCCCCCATAACGCATACTTTTGAGGCTCTCCCGAGGGGGTATGTGTTATAAGGGAGTCGACTGTATCACTAAAGTAATGTCCGGCCGAACCCGATTAGGGGCACCCAGATTTAGTAACCCATTTAGGTCAGTCCTCAGGATAGGCACTGCCCGTTTCCTTTTGGGCTAGTGTAAAGCCACCCTGAAATTTCCTTTTTTTTACTCGTCCTCATCTAATCACAACAACATTTGAACGGCTGGCGTTAAAGTCGTCAAGCGATAACGTTACACGGCTGCTTTTCAGATTGTTTCATTTCGCTTCTCTTGCACTGATCGGACCTCATCATTCGTTAACGTACTTACATTCTCTACGTTTCGTGATCGGTGCCAGAGCCGAACGAATAGGTCCTTTCATTGAATCACTCTCACATGCCGATGGAGTCTGATGGTGGCTGCACTATCGGCCCCGCCCAGTGAAAAGTCCGTTCACGCGGTGAGCTCCGTTTCGGACTAGGGCGAAAGCTGTTCTACTCTTTACTCAATGTGTGCCCCCCAATTATAGTTCTCAATTGTTCGGCACACTAAGGCGATCTAGATCAGCTTTGGCTAATCAATACGGGGAACCAGCAGGGACTAGTAGAGTTCTCATTCTAACCACAGTTCGGGACACAAGGTGCCTTTTTCTCTGTGGCAGCGACCATAGTTCGCATTAGGCTTCACGTTCGATCGTAAGCGAGCGACTTCTTCCCCTTGGCCCTCTTCGGATCCGAGAGCAACAGCTCCGCGTGTATAAAAGAGCCGTTTCAGTCATCTCCAGGGTTTATCCGTTCCTTTACATCTCACAATGGGGATTTCTCCTGGACGCTACTACATCGTCAGCACCGTTATCTCTAAGCAACACGGACCCCTCGCTCTCCAATACCTGGGGGAGAACGCCAATGTGATAGTGATACCCTTTGGGAGTGGATGCGGCACAGTAGTTCGTTCAATTTATTTTCTACCTCACTCACGATTTGAGAGGCTGATTACGAGTCATGCAGTGGAAGCTCACCAGATACGAGGATGGCACACAAACCATCTTACCAGATGGTCACTCGAACATCGAGGCCGTCAACGTAGGCGACGTCCTCCGAACAAGTTCTAGCACCCGCGGAGGTTGGGGTATCGACATGAGTTGGGGCCAGTGCACGTCCGTGTTCCCTCCCCTTCCTCTCTTCTCCGTTTCGTATGTTGAATGGCGCGATTGGCAATCTAGTGTTCACGATGGTGACCACTCGGTCTACTGGAATATTAAAGTCGGATCGGACGGACCGGTCCCTGGAGAGCACATCGCTATTATCCAGGGAGACCCCCCCGGTAAGCCTGAACCGACCTCATTCCAGTGGATGTTTCTCTCTGTTCCGGACTCGTAAACGAGCCCTGAATCGTTCGCCTATGGCATTTCAGGCCTGTTCGAGATGTCGAGGAATATACTAGTAGGGTGTCATTTCGGTTGTGCTATGTGTGCTGCCTTGTACCTTGAGAATACGAAAGTTGATTTTTCAAGTGTGAAACTCTTTTGAATGATACTCGGGTACAAAGTGGCATCTAACAATCGCTCCATTCACCACTGAGGCATAGACAATGAAAAAACGATAACAAGTGTGTAAAATTCGTGTTACTCACGGTTCAAGCGAGATTGCAGCGTACTGATAGCCAACTCGAAAGCAAATTCGGAGAGCAGGGAACAATGACGAGAGCATGAGAAGAAAGAGACCAGTGTAACGTGATAACCAAAAGAAAGGGGGCATTAACGAATTTGGAAGCGTCCGATCTGAGGGACAAAAAAAATCCTCGACGTGGCTCAGCAAGCCTCCCAGCCTGCTTCAACTGCTTCTCGGAGGAGCACCACGTCTGAAGAAAGGTCCATACCTTCCGATACAGCGTCCTCGATAAAACCATTCAACAGCTTCGTGCCGTCCCCGACAATATTCTCTTTCGGGATCCAACTCGCCTGTGTCAGCGGGTATCTGAACCCATCATTCAGTCACTTCCGCCGCCAACGGAAAAAGGAGGAAGAAGACAACTAGATTCACTTACCCTTCCCACTTTGCTAACCATGTGTAAATATGGCCCTCTGTCTTCTTCCGGCCTACGAGTTTCTCGACGAAAAAGAGTTCTGTTTCGCCAGCAACTTGAGGCTCGGCGCAATCGGGACGTGCACATGCATCGTCACGGTTTCGAAGAGTCTTGCGAGCGGCACCTTTCCACAATATTTCAGCACTTTTACGGAAGGAACGTGCTTTCCACAACTCACTTTGAGTGCTAACACATCGATCGTCTGTTCAGCAATTGCGCTCGAACGTATCCGTCGAATGGGACTCACTGGCATGTCGGGCATATGAACAAAGCCGCCGGTTCGAGTCTCGGATCAGCAGGCCCGATCCCTACACACCCATAGTGGAACCACATGTCACAACTGTATCACACCCAGACATGCATTAGTTGCATGGACAAGCTCCTCACTGGACCAACCTACTTGTCACATTGGATAAACTCAAAAGAAATGACAGAGAGTTAACAAGCATGTTTGAACAAGAGATTGTCACGAAGCATACCTGAGTATCCCAAAGGCTGAATACGCTTGGAAGCTTTGGCCACCTCCCACCAACTTGAGATATCGTGTTCCATAGTTCCTCCTTCATCGGGGACGGCCCGACGCAGCGCCCGCTGCGCGGACTCGGACGACACGACTTCGCAGATGATGAAAACGGTGCCTCTAGCGCCTCCTTCTCTCGTCCCGTCCGATGGTGTATTCGACTAGCTGTCCGGGAACCTTGACCAGCTTCCTCAACGCAGACAGAGCGCATTGATGCAGACAGCAGCTCGGATGCTTGCTCTCGTAATCGTGGTTTGGGTGGGGGTGTAGCCTCCAGCTCCGTTGCTGGTTGCAGGGCGACTATTCGACCGTTCCGAATGTGGTATTTCACGAGGGGCTTTGGTTTTGCATTTAGCACACGTTTGCGCTTCCTTTCACGGACGCGAACAGCCTCCTGTCTGCCACGCTCAGTTTGCCTTCTTGTTCTTTTACCAGATACGGGGAAGTGGGATGTCAGATCTGAATGTTCCCCTGTATCGTCCACGAGGCCACCACTTATGAACCCTTCCGGAACAAATAGAGGGTTGGATATACTCAATGCAGATGCTGCCACGCCGATCTGGCAGGATGACATGCCCGACGAGATCTGCAAACGTCAGTTATGAACCACAGCATACACCAGAACCGACGCACCCCGGCGGATACCCTTCTCCCCCGCCCTTCCTGCGACGCGTCGTCCATGGGAAGACAAGCCCTAGGGCGCGTGGGCTTGCGGTGGCTGTCTGTGCAACCATCTTCTCTCCCAGCCCCTTCCTTTTCCTTTTCCTCTGCCTCTTCTCCCTCCCTCCCCTCCTCGCCATCAGCACCCCGTTGCCTCTTCACCCCCCGCATTGTCTCCGGAAGCCTCAAATGGATCTTCAGCGGTTGTCGCCTCGCAAGCAATGAAAGCTCATCCAGCGAAGCGCTCGGCCCTCCCACAGTGCGTCCATTCCCCATTGCTTCCGACGCGGCTACTGTCGGTGCGACGGCGCGCGGCTCAGAACGGTGCCCTCTGGAGCTGCTTTCGCGGGGGCCGTTAGTCGGTGCGACAGGTGAACTAGTACGGGGCTTCTTGCACCGTCGTGCCGTGTCGTTGTCCGTCGTGCCGTGGTTAAGCCGCGTGGGATTGCCCACAACCGACTCGCCAAGTGACGTAAGCGGAGACAGGGATTCATTCAAGCTTGGGGGTAAGCCCAGTGATTCGTGTCCATGCGGAGGAAGGGTCGATGTGGGGTCGCAGGGCATCGATGGGTCGACAATAAATAGCTCCGGCGCCAAGGTGGAGGATGCATGGTTGACACCGACGTTGTCAGCATACGTTGATGCTGTCGTCGTAAGCTGCTGCGAGGGGTGAGGGAGGTGGGAGGAAGTGTGAGAGGGATGTTGTGAGAACATAAAAGGGCGAGGCCCAAAGTCTGGAACGGGCGTCGAGATGCCAGAATCGCCAAACATGAGTGCATTCAACACCTCGGTCTCTTCCGGTGAAGGACGGGCACTAGATGAATCCGAGGGAGTTGCACACAATGAGAGCGTCGCAGAGATCGGGGGCCCAGGGCGATGCTGTAGAGAGGAAAAATCAAAACCAAAGCCATCCATCTGGAAGTCCTCTGGGCTAGTGTCATTTGTCTCAACATGGCGCTCGGCTAGTTTCATGCTAGGCTGCCCTGCAAACGATCCCTGAGATACTTTGGACGAATCTTCGTTGGATGTAACAATCGACCGTCGCGTACGGGTGACGCTGACGACGGACGTTCCTAAATCCGTTGCATAATTGGGGTCCGTTCGAGATCCAGGACTTGACCTTCCGCTACTCATCGGAGCACCCGCATCAACCCCTTCAGTACCAACGCCTCCCCTGACACCATCCGTGAGGTCTGCGCGCTCTTCTGTCACTTTCTGAGCCGCCGCCTGTCTGCTCATGTTGCTATCATCTTCCTCCGAAAGCGAGCTCCCCTTAACCGCGGTTGGTAAGAATGAGGGAGATGTCAAGGGCGTCAGCGTCCTATTAAGCACCCCGTGTGAACCTTGCGCATCCAATGCCCTGTTTTCTCCAGGTGACAGCTCTGGTGTCAAAGATGGAGGTGTGGGTATGACGGAAAAGTTCTGAGGAGGATAAGTACATGAAACGAGTGCTGGATCTGCGATAGCGCTGTCTTGGTATGTCGAATGACCCAACGGGAGGTCATGGTCGCCGGCAAAAGTCTCGGACGGCGGAGTGGGAAGACCGGATGTCAACCCCCCTTCGTCAGCCTCCCACGGAGAACCTTGTCGGCGATGTTCCATCGCAGCAGGTGTAGGTTCGGAAACCGTCTTCGCCACACCTGTAACCGAAACCCTGACGTTGTCTGTGTCAGAAATCATTCGGGAGTCCTCCGGATCCCTGTGTGGAGGGAGGGGTACAGAATGGTGCTCATGCCGGGAAGTGCCAGACGCCAACATCAGCATAGAATCGGTACTGTTCAGAGAGCACAGCGAAGTGATTGGAAAGTGTAAGTTATCAGTCTGTCCTATCAGAGGGGCTGTCATTGAGGAATCGACGTCTCCGGTTGTCAGGGTGGGAATTTGGGGCCGTGAGCTTTGCAATACCCTCGTTGGGGACGACGCGCTCTCCGTTTTGGGGCTTGTTCCACCGACCCATGCCGAATTGTCGGCCCCAATCTCAGTCGGGTAAGACAAGGTGAGAGCAGACATCGTACGTGTAGGTAACTGAGTATGCGAGGTCGTTGAGCCACGAAGCGTATGATGGCTATCACCTTGAGGGTCTTCGCTAGCCGCCACAGCATTAGTTGCGCTAGGGAGGAAGGTATCCCTTGGAAAGTAAGCGAGATACTCTGTAGCATATGGGGTCGGCCGTCCTGTATCATCTGGGTCAGCAATCGCTCCGAGGCATGCCACGTGTAAGGACCATGCCGAGTACAGATAACCGATAAGAGGAACAACAAAGGCAATAAATCGTACAGTATTGTTTCCTCCTGATCGAGGCGATCGAATAAAAATTGCCTGCCTTCGGCAGATGAAAATGTGAAAACAATAATCTCGTAAAGAGTGAGTGTCTGGGCAAAATGTAAAATCTGAGTGACCTCCCCCACCGTTTGCATGCGAACACATACAATTACCCAACATATACATATAGTTGTAGGGGTAATAGTAGGAACAAGACTCACCGAAATTATCAGCGGATCTCCCCAGGGTCGCTGCAGAATCATTAACGTGTATTCATTCTAATGGAAAGGCACCCAAGAGGCGGTTATGTTGAGAAGGCATGTACTTACTTGAATCGAGGTTCCAGTTTTCAGGAGTAAATCTAGGAGCATGCTTCTGAGAATGAGAGAGCGAACATGAGGATCCAAACGTGGGGAAGGGTGGACATGCTTGGATGGAGACGTTAGCGTACTCTGTGGACGTTCAGAGGAGTGATCAGTTAAGTGATCACGGGAAGGCAAGAAGAAGGCGAACAAGAGAACAGCGAGCAGGTATCTGGGCATACAATGGAATAGAGTAAGAAACATGTGACGGACGGACCTTTTACTGGCGCCGCGGGCGGAAGTGATGTTCCGAGATCTGATGTAGGATTTGTGATTGAAGAAAGAGGGAATGATAACTGAGATTTCGATGCGAAAAAGGTGCGTGAAGCAAATTGTGTTGATTGTGATATCGGACACTGCTTAGATGAATCTAGGAATGATTGGGGAGGCGATGATGTCCGGGAGGATTCCTGTCTCCTAGGATCCACTAATGAAGTTGCTTCCTGGTGGATTGCTGATAGATCCGAGGTGAGTTGAGAGGCGATTCGCATGGATACAGAAAGAGGGGGGGACACTCACGAGATTGTGATGCGTGACTTTCACGGGTGAGTAGCATTTCAACCGCAGATTGAATCGAGGCCAGGCTCTGCATGAGCGTCTCGTCGGGCACCTTCTCGACGTCGGCATTATCGAGTGGCGATTCCGTGTGTGTGTCTACCCTCCTACCTCTACCCCGCTCTCCGTCGCATCTTCCATGGCCCCTGGATGCTGTACCCGTGGAGCTGACGCCAATCACACCCCCCAACTCTGCGAGACGCTCGTCGGTCTTGTTCTGGGCAGTGCGCAGGGTATGGAGCTCAGAAAGGACATCTGTAACATCCGACTTGACATCGCCAAGGCTCTCCTGGAATGCAGTGAACTGGGACTGGAGCATTTTTAACGATTCCATGAGGGGTCCAAGCGTGGAGTCGGTGAAGGGGGTTGTACCTAATGGGGAGACGAACGGAGGAAGGTGCGGGCCGGACATGGAAGAGAACGAAGGAGCCCAAGAAGATTGATGGTACCGAGCTGGATCGTAGTATGAGTGCCAATGCTGCGGAGCCCCGTACGCGCTGGGGTACCACTGTCGAATACCCTGTGTTGTCAGTCCCGGAGGCGTCGACGATGACGACGACGACGGTGGGGTGGACTGTGATGTATGTCCGCTCTCGTCCGCAGTCTGCTGAGCCGGAGCTTGCCCTATGGTTGGCTGCGAAGATGAACAGGATGCCTCGAGGTCAGGGTTAGCGACAACACCCGAGCTCGTGCTCTTTTCTCGAAACGTTCTGCATACGGACGCACATCCGTCCAAAGTTCCATGCGACACCATCTTCGGGTGGGCCATGACCAGCAAAGATGGCGATCATGAAATAAATCGCACAAGAGCGATGAGGCCCGGATAAAACGAAGCAGGGTGCATCGCTTCCGAAATCCGACTACCTGAGCGTTCTCAACACCGACGAGACGTCGTCTGGTTATCATGTCCATTGACCCCCGACTCGAAAACTTCACCGTCGACGCCGCTTACCGCGTGCTCGATGTTATCGGCGAAGGCGCCTACGGCATTGTCTGGTCAGTTACCCTTTCTCGGCTTCGTGGCCCCGAGCCGGATTTTGACGTCGTTCGCACTTGGTCAGCTCTGCCATCCACCAGGCATCTCAAAGAAGGGTCGCCATAAAACGCATCACGCCGTTCGATCATTCCATGTTCTGTCTACGCACCCTTCGCGAGATCAAGCTTCTTCGGCATTTTTGCCACGAGAACATCATCTCTATTCTGGATATTCTTCAACCTCCGAGCTTTGAGTCGTTCAGAGACGTATACCTCGTCCAGGAGTTGATGGAGACCGACTTGCATCGTGTTATCAGAACACAGGAATTGAGTGACGATCATTGTCAGTATTTCATCTACCAGGTAATCGTCAGATCTCCGTTTTCAACCAAAACGATGGCCTAATAGTGAGCAACAAAGACTCTCCGAGCCTTAAAGGCGCTCCACTCGGCTGATGTCCTTCACCGTGACCTGAAGCCCTCAAATCTGCTGTTGAATGCCAACTGCGATTTGAAAGTGAGTGCAACGAACGATCCTCGGCGTCCCTTTTCATCGCTCTACATCTTAGCTTTGTGATTTCGGTCTAGCGCGATCGGCGCGACCACCTCCGAACGTTGCAAACGACAGCAGCACATTCATGACTGAATATGTTGCAACTCGGTATGCGCGCTCTCGTTTCTGCCAAGTCATATATCCAATGCGCCTTAAAGGTGGTATCGGGCCCCAGAAGTAATGCTGACTTTTAAAGAATATACGCGGGCGATAGACATGTGGAGTGTCGGTTGTGTGTTGGCAGAGATGCTCAGTGGGAAACCCTTATTCCCTGGACGCGACTGTGAGTGTTGTTTCCATTCCGCCACTCCGATGAGTTTGGCACTCTTCTCCGTGTCTTAGGTTGAGTCTTGACATATGGAAAGCTGATGCTATGACTTTGCCTTATTCCGATAAACTCCGCGCATGTGTGCACTCACCTACCTCGATTTTTGTTTGAAGATCACGACCAGCTCTCTCTTATCCTTGACGTCCTCGGCACACCTTCTATCGACGACTTTTATGCGATTTCATCACCCAGGTCCCGCGAATACATTCGTGCCCTACCATTCAGGAAAGGGAAGGATTTCAAGGCGATGTTCCTTGGGGCCAACGAGCTGGTCAGCCCTCAGATACACCGTACCATGTCTAATCTTTAACGCCCACTGTGTGCATTTTCTATGTAGGCGATTGATTTTTTGGAGAAATGCCTCACATTTAGTCCAAAAAGACGTATAACGGCCGTCGAGGCTCTTCAACACCCATACTTTGAGGTGTGTGAGTATAACCGCTAAAACGACACCAGACTCTTACTGCGCGTATTCTGTGCAACACTCATTTGCGGTCGATGATATCACTCGCTTGACACCCCTGGCTCGCCTTGACGTACTACCAGCCCTACCATGACAGAGACGATGAGCCCGTCGCAGATCCTATCGACCCATCATTTTTCGATTTTGATAATGGGGAGCCATTGTCAAAAGAACAGCTGAAAGGTCAGTACTTAGTCTGTCTGCGTACATTATTTGGTTCTGTGACACCGGTTCACCCGAACTAACAGAATTGATATACCAAGAAGTCACCTCGAGGCCACCACCAGCGACCTCGTTCTTGGCTCTGGGAGATAACAGTCCGTAAGAAGTGCATTCCTGCTTTTAACCTTGCTCGCTATGCATGCTCAGGAGCCACATGGACGAATGTCGAATGGCAAGGAATCTGGTGGGGGGACCGGTTTCTATGGAATGTTTTGATTATCGTATAACAATTGTTGCTCTGTTTTTCACCTTGGCTATCACGTATCTGGGTCCCTGTTCAGAACGCATTTCGATGATACCATCTGGTTGTCAGTATTTCCATGCTAGGTTACATGGATGTGATTGGTCCGATGGGTGAGCCTGGTCCTGCTATGCTGTCCGTGCAGTGATTGGCGAGAACTAGCACAGACATCGCGGGGACGAGCTGTTTTGTTTCCGCGCCGCCTGTACGAGCGAACCCTGTCGGCCATTAGTAAATCTAGACATGATCTTTTTGATGGATCTTACAAATACAGTATCCGTAGCAACAGAAGGACCCCAGCTAACGACAACGCAAGGTCGCCAGATGATACCATCACAAGAACCCACACAACTGCGCAATTCGAATCTGGAAGACGGTGCGCTAGCGTCACAGGCCATTTGTCACCTACGGTATGGCAGGAAAGATCGGGGATTGGCCGGGTTAGAGAGTGGAACCTATCCACTTGTCGCGCTGAAACGCGTCGTTGAACAGCCTTGGATCGTATTGCTTCCCAAATCAACGTTCTTGGCGCGGGCCTATAGAGTGAACCAGCATGTCAAGAGACCGGAAATGCCCCTACATTTGGCAAAGGTGCCCGACTGGTTGCAGTGCTTTCGGTCCGCGCGGAGCCATATGAGTGGCCTTCCATGCACAGCTTGCGCACCCGCGGAGATGTCGACATTTCATACACGGGGGGACCGGGGCTGCGCGTGGCAGTGGTCGCGAAAGGTTTCACTCGGACGGGCAAAAACGAGCGTCGTGAGTGCCCGTGCAATCATTTCTACGACGTACGGGTGCCCGTTCGGGACTCGACGAGGGGACTTTCGGAAAGTGTCACCTGGCAGGATGGAGTACTCGGGGCATGCTCACCATCGACAATCATACGCGCGAATCGGATGGTTGTCACTACTGGATATGCAACCTGACCAGATCCCCGGAGGTGATTGCACCGGTTCGGAGGCGGCTATGTGGCCACTGCGCCTCGCTAGCTGGAGGGGACGTGGGCAAACCAGACAAGGGATGACAGTAGTGACAGGTAGCACAGCTGCAGGCCGTGGGATACATACAGCTTCAAGTTGGACGACATGACGTCCGTCCTGTATTCTACCACCGCTGAGCAGCCCGCTCAGATCTGGGGAACGGTCGGCGTGCCTAGGCGACTGTCAGCGAATTAAGGACCGGGTTGAAACACGTTCGAAGACAGGGACGAGAAGGTTCTAGCAGGGGATGGCCGCTCCGCCTGTACCTCCGCGCCCTGCAAGTGGGTACGATGCCCGTTATGTGGTGCAGCCTTACGACCAGCCACCTCCGTTGCCCCCTCTGCCCCCTCCGTCATATATCGCTCACTCCCAGCCATCACCCCCCCCACATCCTTCCACTCCCCTCCCTGCCCCTCGTCCCCATCGCCTCGATCCAAACCTCCCCGCTAATGTGCGCCGCATGCATCGTGTCACCTCCATGTGTCGCTGATTACTCCATCTTTATGTTACGTGTACAAACAGATGGCAAGGACCCTAGACAATCAAGCCGCCGCTTTTCACCAACATCCGTACCACGACCCATACCGCGCGCGCTCTCCCAGACCACCACCCCCTCCCCAGCAACCTCCTTACAACTTCAGTCCCACTGGTTTTGCTCCTCAGACACCCGCCTATCGCATTTCAGTCCAGCCGCCGCCCCCAGACCAGAGTGGTTGGGGTGCTTGGAACCCGACAAGTTCGCCCGCCGGAATCCCCCTTCCTGCGTCGCCACGACCCCCACAGCACTACCAACCACCCCCCCTCCATCACAGAGCTTCCGTCCCTGTACTGCAGAATTACGGTCTACCTCCCCAGCAGCCACAGATGCCTCCAAGGTCCAGCTCTGTTCAACCAGCATACACCTCCCTGCAGTCATCTTCCCCACCCCGGCAAAGCGGCCCACCGTCGCTCACCGCCCCTCTTCCAACCATCCAGTCATTAACAACTGCCTCCTCTACCATTCAGCAGCCTAACCATGATCCTGCCTTAAAAATCAACTGGGCGCGGGACGTCCTTATGCTCGTCGACCGCGCTCAGCCAAGTGCCTTAGATGATACGCCACCTTCCGGTCCCTCCGTCATACAAGATCCACAACTGCTGCGCCTCGTGCAAATCGCGGTCCCCCTGGTCCTTCAAATCGCTTCTGCGCAGCACCCCAACCCAATCCCAATATTTGCTGCAGAAGCGATTTATCTTCGCGCCACGTTTGCCGCGTCTGGAGCATATCCAGAGTATACCCCTCGTAACCCCCGCGTCGCCTTCCGCGACTTTGAACAAGCCGCGCGGGCAGGGTATGCACTGGCTTGGTTCCGGCTTGGCCGTGACTACGAAAATTTCAACGATGCAGCGCATGCTCGCGACTGCTTTGAGCGCGGTGTAAAGCTCAACGTTGAGAGCTGCGTTTACGTGAGTGTCTGGCCACCCATGTGCCGCAAACAGCTTTTGACGTGTATGCACAGCGTATGGGAATGGCACACTTGATGGGCCAACTTGGCCTCCCTGCTCAACCAGAGATCGCAGTTTCTTTGATTCACCGCGCTGCGACGCTTGCTTCTGTACAGGTCCCCCAGCCAGCGTACGTATACGGTTCACTGCTTCTTGGAGAATTCTCCCACGTTACCGTTCCCCCGCACGTCTTTGCACCACTCATTCCCCCGCACTCTTCTGCACAACAAGAAGCGCGGCTCCATTTGGAGCGGGCCGCGTACCTCCACTTTGCCCCCGCGCAGTACAAGCTCGGACATGCGTATGAATTTGCCCTCCCACCGTTCCCGTTCGATGCCCTTCTCAGCGTCCAATATTATTCCCTCGCTAGTCAACAGAGCGAGGTGGAGGCGGACATGGCGCTCAGCAAGTGGTTCTTGTGCGGAGCTGAAGGTGCCTTCGACAAGGATGAGAACCTTGCATTCACGTTTGCAGAGAAGGCTGCCAAAAAAGGCTTACCAAGTGCAGAATTTGCGATGGGTTACTACAAGGAAGTCGGCGTCGGCGGTCCCAAGGACATTGAAGCAGCTCAGATGTGGTACCAGTTGGTGGGTTCAGCCGAGGCAGCCCGAGTTGGGGACGCGACTAACCCAACAAATAGGCTTCGGAACATGGTAACGGTGATGCCGTGGAGCGTCTGGCCGCCTTATCCCAGCCGTCTCCCCAATCACTCTCGAGGCAGGAGCACGACAACATTACGGAGTCCAAACTTGTTCGCAAACGCACTCAAGCCAGGCAACGCTCGGAACTCGAGGGTAGCGCAGCGAGACCGTCGTTGGAGGATGGCCGACAAGTGGTCGAAGTCATCAGGAAGAACTCGACGACCCGTCACCACGTACACGGATCTGGCGCTGCACCCACCCCTGTCCTCCCACCTGTCACAGAACAATCACCGTCCCACATGATGAGTCCACAAGCACAGCAGAATCCCGGTGGCCCAGCCGGTCCAGGACCTCAGACGCCGGCTCAGAGGCAATTCCCGAACCAACATCGGTACACGCTTGTCGATCCTGGATCCAACTCTGCTGGGGCTGGGTCCCCTTCGTTGAGAACAGATTCCCCGGGCTATGCGCGACCTGCGGGACGTCCGCCAGGTCAGCGTGCTGGGAGTACGCCCTCTCCTGATACCTCTCAGGGTCGACCCCAAGGCGTGGATGCAGACGCGCCCCAACCACCGCCGCCTGTGCGTCCACCTGTCAAGGGCCCGACGACGTTCGCGGAGATGGGTATCCAAGGGGTAAAGCTTGAAGAGAAAGAATGTGTGATCATGTAATCTGTCCAGCTTTTTGTTCAGGTCCACATCGACTCCATCCTATCGTTCCATTTGGGCTGTTTTTGATTTTGTTTCTTTTGTCGTTTTTCCTGTTCGTGACATGAGACGCATTTATGCTAATTTGCTGCAATTGGAATTGGTCGGACTCTCGGATCTCATCCATATCTTGGACTTTTGTTCATACCATACACCTTTTACGTGCCTTGTTGAGGTGGCATCTCAAGGGACTCTTGCCGATAGTCGATAAAAGTATACTGTCGTGATTGATTTGATGCCCAAACTTCGAACTCGTCGGTAGAGGTAGGAGGCATTTTGTTTTCCTTCCTTCAACAATCCGTTCGCCCAATGAGTCATTCAACCGGCATAAGAGGTGATGCCACCAACTGGTGGACCTGGACGTTGATTTCGGCTGTAGCAGTGGTGGACAGAGGCCATACGTGTCGACATAGTGACAGGCAAGTCGTCTATCGCGACTCGCCCGAGGCCCTGTTTGGTGCGCTTGGACGCAAATCTGCGTCTCATGCCACGGAGTTATTAGTGCCGCAGGGCGAATAACGGCCGACAGTGGACATGTATGCTCATTTTGACGTTTCAAGTGCCACGTCCGTTGTGTCCAAAAATCCTCGCAAGCTCTGCACAAGAACATGGTGTGATTCAAGAAGACGTGGATCCAATCAAGCGTGTGCCGTGCCCTGTGACTGGGAATGACGAACAAGACAGGTGCGCATTGTGCTTGACGCGTGCGGGTACCTGAGAGGGGACAATGCTCTGCATCATCACTTTAAAATCGGATTTCCTGTTGGATGGCAAGCCATCCATCCCTACCGTCCCTTGGACGTACTGATAGAGGCGATACAAGCCACCCACGAACGTGGAATAAAAATAAAGAGTTATACCTCCCGCGATGAGCGGGTTCACGAGTCACGACACTGAAATACATGGGCAATTGGGCCTACCGACAAGTTTTTGTAGAATGACATCAACATTCCGATCCCCTATACTGACAAAGTGTCATACCTGAGATAGTAGGTGAGCAAGGTTCAGGATACCTTTTGGCACGGCCAAGGCAAGGTCAGTTACCAATGGAAACAAGTCACGGGTCGGACTAGGTACCATGTGGAAACGAACACAAATTTATGGACATCCCAAATGATTCCTGAAGTGTTGCCGCCAGGATCTCAATGTTTTTACTGAGATGGGATGAATGAGCCTTTTCTGTAGATTGAACATGGCTGACTTTATCCAAGACATGATTGTCTCTTTAGCACGGCCTTGCAAGTCGAAGGACGATTTGAGAACGTTATTATTTGCCGGTAGTGGCTGTGTCGTGCATTTAGAGTCTGGGGCCTCCACTTGAAGCAGCGAGTCCAAGGATGCCGAACACGACCCAGTCCGATGCCATGACGTTCTCTGCAGAGTCTTACTTTGCAACTCAGCTCGAGCCGAGCACCCTCAAAGCTGATATCCGGGGCGTTTCCCACTTCATCGATAAACAGATCGAGAAAGGAAGGAAAGTTGTTCTCGTGACGGTGAATTTACCTCCGTCAGGCCATACAGTAATCTCACCACCCGAGCAGAGTGGGGGTACAACCGTTCCGTTGGAGCTCAATGTGTGAGCCCGGGCTTCAGGCAAAGGCATGATCATTACTCACTCGACTCCAGTGTCCGATTTCTTGATAACTTCAGTGCAGGTGTGTTACGCACGATGTGCTACGATGAATGAACTCATCTTTTTCCTCTCAGGCACACGAGGCGCAACCTCTGCTGAGTACTTTTTAAAACAGGGATATGCAGTCATCTTCATGCATCGGCAATTCAGTCTTCAACCATTTAGCCG
This sequence comes from Pulveroboletus ravenelii, assembly GCA_038090235.1. Lineage (NCBI taxonomy): Eukaryota > Fungi > Basidiomycota > Agaricomycetes > Boletales > Boletaceae > Pulveroboletus > Pulveroboletus ravenelii. The sequence continues at coordinate 17,586 of JBBPMH010000374.1, forward strand.
GAACTATTCCCATTCAACACATCCTTTCCTTGAATTCCTCGAGACAGATGCCGTGTCACCTTCCTCAACAACCGACCCCGCGTGCCCATATTCGAATGACCTCTTGCCGAACACGACCCAGCCACACATCACTGTGAAGCCATCTGAGCGCGTAGCCTTGCTGTCCGTCTTGCGGGCCTACAAGGCTGTACAAGCTGAAGGGACTTTACATACCCTCACGTTTGTCACCGTCAACGATTACCTCTATCTGTTACGCGCAATAAGCAAAGAAATGAAAAAGTTGGGCCCAAAGGCAATGTATTACCTCGCTGCCGCTGTAAGTGACTTCTTTTTACCCAGGCAAAAATTGGTTAGTATGGCAGTTTACGCATTTCGATGGCTACTAAATCATAAGAATGGCATTGATCAGTCAGAACACAAGATCCAGTCAGGAAAGGGTAGTTTGCATATAGAGATGGATCAAGTGCCCAAAGTCCTGAAACCGCTGGTTTCCGAGTGGGTGCCCAGTGGTTTTGTCGTCTCTTTCAAGGTGTGTGCAACGGCGCAATACCCCGTCGATTTCTTTACATGTCGATTGGTCAGCTTGAAACCGACCAAGCACTGCTCATACCCAAAGCGCGTCAGGCGCTCGAGCGATATGGGCATCAGGTCGTCATTGGAAATGACCTGCATCATCGAAAACATCGGGTGGTGTTGATATCACCGAAATCAAGCTCATCTGACGGGAAGCTTGGTTCGGACGGTCCTGAATACGAAGACACTTGGATCGAGATTGACTCCTCGCCATCTGCGCCACATAGGGAGATCGAAGAGGAAATCGTGAAAGACCTGGTAGTGCGGCACGATGGCTGGATCGAACGGGCGTGAGGCATGATATATTAGAAGTCGCTAGAACTTCTTGCCAAGTGTATCTCTAGCTGTACGGTTGGTAGGTCGGCCTAAACGGTTTGTTGGCCACTCGCGGTTATGTAAAGTTTAAATGTTTATTTTGGGCGCCATAAGTAGTAGTCTTGACCTCAGCCTTACCACGACCATCAATGGCGGACCCGGAGACAACTGCAGGAAGGTATGAAATTTGTCGATGCCACCGACGTACTAATCACTGCTTTCAATAGCGGACGGGTCGAGAACGAGAACGATGAGGACGCCTCCGAAGCCCAAGCACAGATAATCGCGTCTCTGCGTTCGCAGGTAACAGACCTGTTCTCGCAGGTCACACAACTCAACAGCAAGCTCGTCGCGTCGTATGATCGAATGTCCGACCTAGAGGATCAACTACATGACGCCTCTTCTTCACTGCGGAAGGCCTCGGTCACCATTTCCTCCCTCGAACTGGAACGATGCCATCACCTGGCCGCTCTGAATACCGGCTTGCTCGTAGAGAAGGCCCATGTTACAGCGGAGCTAAACAGACTGATGGAACGCGCAACAGAGGAGGCTGCTCAACGTGGTCAAGCAGAAACAGCACGTCGTGACATCGAAAAAGACCTCGACGATCTGAGTGCGAGTCTTTTTGATCAAGCAAACACCATGGTCGCGGAAGCCCGGCTCGGCCAGGCCAAGAGCGAGCGAAAGCTGCAGGATGCAGAGCAAGCCCTCAAGATTGCGGAATATGCCGTCAAAGACATGCAAGTCCAAATGCAGTCTCTCCAAGCCGAAAGAGAGGCTGCTGAGCGCGATGCACAAGAGGCAAGGCTCACAGTGGGTAAGGGAAAATGGGTTGAACGTGATGATCTGCATGTCGGGGAGGTGCCTGGACTCCGTTATATGATTTCGCACACTCCCTACGCTGAGTTCATTGCGTTCGTTGCGCATCTGAGGGGGTTGAAGGCGTCACAGCCGGCCCCTCCTATCATATCGGCCCTTTTAAGCCAACCATTCATTGCGCGTCTGCTTACCGAGGATTCGTACGTTATTCAACTGCTTTTCTCCGGGTGGTCTGATGGCATGTACGTAGCGAACCCACAGTACGGCTTGACCTCGCGCCATCCCTGAATTGGTTGTCTCGTCGCTCAGTTCTTGCGGCAATCCACACCGGGATGCTGACGGTGGAGCCTGTGCCCTTCTCGAGCCTCGTCCATGAACTTCACCAACATCCTCAGCTGACGTCAACCACTACCTTGTCCTGTGCTCTCTGCGGGACCCTCATTGCACGGTTACCATCGACACCTGTTTCACGCTCCCACAACGTGAATGGAGGCTCGTGGTTCAAGTACCCCCTCGCGCTTGGTTCTACGCCGAACCATAATACTGGTGGTGCACCACAGTCGGTAGAGTGCGAACCACCTGGCCAGGTCTACATTTTCCGTCTCGCTACTCCTACTACGTCCACTCCACCTGCTCTCTCGCCAGTTCATACTTCTTCTGTGTCCACGTCCGTTGTTGGCACTTCCTCTCGACCTTCTCTCAATTCCATACCGTCGCCCCGTGTACTGCAGGCACAGGCACAAAACTCGCCGTATCCTTTATGTACGTCAAATTATTGCCTGACGAGACTTCGAAGTACGTGTTCATTATGGGCATTTGTGCGGGTTGGGATTGTGGAACGGATATGGGAAGAGGACGTTGCCCAGCTTCGCGACACTCATGAGAAGCAATTACGAACGGCCTCCTCGAGCGCAGGCAATCAGCCCCTGAGCAGCACGACCTATCCTTCAGCTTCTGAGAAACCTCCTGTGCCACCACGACGAAGGAGGCTCTGGGAGATGGCCAGTGCATTAGGAGAGAGAGCTGTCAGTTGGGGCAAGGAGGGCGGAGAGAACACTAAGGAAAAGGAAACGGAAACGGAAACGGAGAAGGACAGCGCGAGGAGGTTTCTTGCTCCTCCATTGCATCCTTCTACCCTTCATCTTCATGCCGAGTCCCCCACTCCCCAAGTAAATGCACAGGTCCCGCCACCACTTCCAAAGCGCAACGCCATCCACGGTAAGACCACAACGGATATAGTTGCTCCCCCATCAGGCACGCAGGGCGGAACCGACGCTCCAGAGATCACGGCGCCTGCTGCCAACGCGGATGGTCATGTCGATCCAGACAAAGCTGAAATCAGTGCATCTGGCTCCTCAACACCCGTTGATGAAATCACGTTTGCTACACCAACATCTGAAGCTTCCCTGCTGCCGTCTACGACGTCTCAGCCCGTTGCTGCTGAGCCGGGTATGCCATACGTCCAGGATCCTCTGCCACCATCTTCCCCACGCAACGTCCCACTCCCCGCCACACCCATCACATCGAACCCCACCTCGCGCGTGACGTCGCCTGTCCCACTTTCCCATTCACGCCTGAGCTCCTCTCCTGTATCACTGCCGCCTAGTTCAAGACCTGCTAGTCCCGCCGTCAGCCGTTCACGCGGGGGATCGCCTGCACCCACTGCGATCGCGCGTGCAGGGTCCCCGTCGCCTGGACGTGCGCCCTTTGCATCGCATATTCGAGGGAAAACGTCGATGCCGTTGGCTTTGTCGCGGCCGGCATCGCCTGCTCCGACGACCGGGCCGGCCGCCCCGCCGCTACCGAGGCGCGCGGCTGCAAGACGGGCCGTTCCGCTGCCTCCGAAAGTTGCGGAGGGAGGCAAAAAACAGGTGTCACCCGTTGCTACCACCACCTCTGTTGAACCCGTCCCCGAAGCGGATGCGTGCAAGGCAAGCGAGGTAGAGGCCCCAGCGGAAACAAAGAGCAGTGACTGCGGAGGAGAGAGGGAATCAAGAGTTGAAGTGATCAGAGAAGCGCAGGTTTCTCAGGCTACGTCTATACCTACACCCACGACGGAGGTTGATCTGGAATCCGCCAAGGATGTCACTATGGGCGATGCCAACACAGTACACGGCGATGTGGAGGGGATGGTGGATGGTACGTCTGCGGCTGTCATCCCGGACCCACTCCCTCTACGCGCCTCGGAGGGCGATGGTTGCACGTCGATGGACACGACGAGCACGAAACAATCATCGAGCACTGAGGGCGAAGGTTTCGCGAGCGATACGACATGGGAGGAGCGTACGTGGAAGGAACTGGTGAAATTGAAGGAGGATGTATTTTGGGCACGGGTTGGTGGGATACGTGCACCCCGAGGGTGATTATTGCGGTTGATCGATTGTACGTGTCATGTTAGATCCCTACTCTTTCTTTTTCCTTGTTTGGCATATCTATCAACGTGCACAGAATAACGCTCCAACACTGGTGACTTGGGATGATGGATAAGGATGATGGATAACAATGTTCGTTGCACATTAGCTTGAAAGTGGTAGTAGCTAGGATCACGGTACATGGGGTTAGATGTTGTAAACGAAACCAAAATTCAAAACAAAGGAGAGGAATACGGGCTGGCCAGACATATTCGGGGAGCCATACACACCAAGCTGCTACGCGAGCGCCGCACCAGCCATTCCGCCCCTAATGAGGCTGGTCACCTTAAGACGAGAGTCTGTGCCAACTTTTGAGCGTCATCACGAGAAAGCGAACATCGTGTTTCGAGCGTTTTTATCAGCTTCTTCTTTTGGAGGGTCTCCTTCGTTACCAACGACCTAAGCGGTTGAGTGACAGCAGCGAACCAACTCTTCACGTCTCGCACATAAGTAGGGCTGGATTTGGCTACGGCATCATGCAGCATGTTTCGAAGAGCCGTTTGCGACTCAACCCGCTTCTGTGCGTACGGCTTTACCTGAGCCGGGACGGCTGTGATGCATGCGTGCGCGACAGAGTGGATGCCATACTCTTGCAACACCGTTTCATTCTTCACCCACCAGTCCTCCATGACATCTTCGTGTTCCAAATTCGTGACAACGATGGCGAGGGGTACCTGACTCCCGCACAGAACCTCGTAAAATAGACGATAGCTTCTCTGCATCGCGGTGGTGATCCTGCCGCCCTTGATGCAAAAGAGAAGGAGATCGACACCACCACTGTCATGTAGAGCTTTGACAAGCTTATGAGCTTTCTCGATGGCACCCATGAACGAGTTGATGCCCATTTCTGGTTCTTCGAGCCCGACGGTGTCAAAGATGCGGAGTGAGATTTCTTCCGAATGAGCAAACCAGTACTCCGTTGATTGTAGCGTGCAGCCTTGTAGATGTCCAGAGGTCTGTGCGATCTCACTTCCGGCCATGAGATTGAGCACGGAACTCTTGCCGACGCCGGTTTCCCCAAAAAGGATGACATTTTTGAGTTTTTTCCCGATAAATTCTGACAGGAAATACGAGGGTTAGTAACGATACTTGGTGCTCCTTTGGCAGACCTACCAATTTTTGCGTTCCCAGCGGGATGATTTTGAAAGGATGCATTGTCTCGGACCTTTTCCGTGCCCTCCGAGACTGGTGCGGCGGGATTACGACCTCGAAATGTTTTCAGGGACTTAGGGACGTGGTGACGAGTAATTATCTTACCTTCTCCGTTGGTGAATCTATTTGACGAACTTTCCCCCAGGGTCAGCGCACCGTTGGACGAATCGGGCGAAGCGGACTTTGAACGCGCAACATTGTTCTGTCCACCTACCAGGGCAGCGGTGGGATTTTCATGTTGTGGTGCAGGGCGTGCATACTTATCAGGATGGGGATGGGCATCGGGATGCATTTTCGCTGGGCCGCAAAGGAATGGGGGTTGGTGATGCTACCTGGACTCCGCCGATACACTCACCAGGCCTTGCATTGTCAAGCGTGGAAGGCCCTCGAGAGAACATACTGTCTTGGGACCGTGAAGCAGGCGGACCAAACACAAGATCTGTAATCAATTTTAGGGATCCGAGGACTAGGGTGCCGATGACTCCCCATTGTCTTACCTTTTTTGTTGCCGAGAGCACCGTGCGCGGAGTTGTGTTTTGAAACGTTCTCCTGCATCCTAACTGCGGGAGGACGAGATGGAGTGCTAGTACGTTCCGGATACACAAAACTATTTGGTTCACCACTCTGGTTAGTGGGATAAGCGTGTTGCGGGACATGGTGTACATCCGCATCAGGAGGTCGAACATTTGGACGCGCCATCGCTGCATCTGAAAGAAGTAACGATTGGCAATGCTACTTGGCGTTCCGCCGACAGACTCACCAAATCTTGCGCCGTAGTGTTCAGGGGACATACCATCTTGGAGATTGTCGTTGTCCTTCTGGACTGGCATACTGTGACTAGGGTCTCAAAGCATTGTTAAGGACTCAGGGATGAAGGTACAGATGACTTGATTAGCTTACTTTTCTTGTTGTCGGCAGCACTAGACACGGGGTCGTACGATGAAGCCTCCCTCGTTTGCAGCCCAGCGGGGGAGGAACCAGGGACCATGCCAGTAGTTTCTGGATATAAAAAACCATTCCAGGGATTGTGAAAGCCATATTGAGCACTCCAGGGGACAGGAGGGCCGTATCGTGGACCCCAGGAGACGGGAATGCCATGCTGTGGGACATGGTGCGCACGCATATCAGGAGGTTGATCACCCAGATACACTTCCACCGGATGCTGCAACTCTTTGTCAGGGTGCGAGATATATGTAAATTCAAGACCTACTCGCGACTCATCAACGTCCTGCAAGTGCAACGTGCTCAGGTCGAGATGATCAAGCAGATGGTTCCTCTGCTTACCGCTTTTTGTGGCTCTGTGGACGAAGGCGCAGGGGCGCCGTGGTTCCCCGTCATAATGCTGCCCTGTCTCATAGTATACCGGTCAGCGAGGACGGACATGGCGTTACTCCTTGGATGAGTCTGGTCGTTCTAAGCGCAGAACCCTTGTATCTTGATAAAGCCCGCTGACAGCTGTCTGACATCAGTGCACCAGAGTCGGATGATGAAAAGGCCATTCGGAAATGGAGTTTGGGTGGTTGACGTATGGTATAGGGTTCAAGAAACATCCAAGGACAGCAAGTATGTATGCGTGGATCACGAGTTAGGGATCACATGGATATAATTAGCTTCGGAAGCCCTGAAAGCATGCCCATCAATTTTAGGTGGCCGCAGAATCATGAATGTGCAAACCTGCTTAACGCATGCGTAGATTGATCACAATCGGCTGTGCACAGTATGGCACAAGTAAAAGAAAGGCATCTGATCCTGAGCACGGAGGCAACAAGCAAAGCAGCGTGTAGATGAAATTTGTTGAAGGCGACCCTTTGATGGGCTATGCTTCACGATGATTCATAAGTCGGGTTGCTGTACTACTACCTGCGTGTTTGCGCGAAACTCCGACGCCGTTGGCCGCATTACAATTAAATGGCATCGAGCTCGCGGTCGGTGCATGTCTGCAAGCGCTCAGGCTTAGCGTAATTGCATTATTCTGCCACTCAGCTGTTAGGTCCCCGTCGTGACCCAACGACTGGGTTTTCCTCGTGTGCGTCAAGAGCGATCAAATTCCCCCGTCGTCCAACACCCTCAAGAGAAGCTTGCGAGCCAGCCAACTGGTGACTCCATCCATGTCATGGAGGAGAATGTCCTAGATCACCACGGCCCCGGGGCTTTGCCTACAAGGGGGAAAGCGGTAAGTATACTAACTACTTGCATGATCATCTGGCCCGAGCCTTATGCACTTGCCGCAGGACGTCGCTGAGCCGCAAGTAGGTCTTGAAAGTATATATCTCGTGCGATCCTGAAAAGTAACCATAGCATCCAGTGGCAGCATATCCGAACGCTCGACTTCCCGATAACCATGCATACCACGTCCCACGATACAGTATCCCTCTCTCATGGAGTGCACACTATGGCGTTCCTATCCCTTGGGGTGTACCATATGGTGTTCCGGTCCCCTGGGCTGCACAATATAACATTCCCGTTCCCCGGAGTGCACAAAGCGGCTTTTCCAACCCTCAGAATAGTTTTGTATCTCTAGGGTCTGATAGCGTTCTATCTGGCTCCTCCCCAAGTGGACAGCAAAAGAGAAATGCTTCATCATGCGACCCCACGCCAAGTGCTGCGGAGGGCACGAGAAGTAAGCTCATTAAGTTGTCTGTACTTTCATCCCTGAATCCCTAATAATTTTCTGAGACTGCATTGTGCCTGGCCATCGGCGCAACGACAACGTGCAAGGCAGTATGCGCCCCGGACACCATTTCGTACACTACGGCGCAAGGTTTGGTGAGTCTGTCGGCGGGCGCCAGGTAGCATTACCGACAACTATTTCTTTCAGGTCCAGCGATGGCATATCCAGATGCTCAACTTCCTGCCGCGGATGCACCCTACATCCCACAACACGGTTATCCTACCTCATGGGGTGGGTTGAATGGTTTTGTATATCCAGACCCTACGGACGTTCCATATGGACCCTCCAGTAGGCCGCAAAAGGAATCATATGAGATTGCATCTAGTGCTGCCAACGACAAGAAAAGTAAGCCAATCAAGTTACCTGCTCGTTCGTAAATCCCTAACAATCCTTTGAGACTCTGGTTATGGCGTGCCTATGCAGAGGCGCAACAACACCATCCAAGATAGTATGCCCCCCGGACATCATCTCACGCACTACGACGCACAATCTGGTCAGTCTGTCGACGGACGCCAGGTAACATCTCCGACCGTTAATTCTTTTAGGTCCAACAATGATACATCCAAATGCACCACCTCACGGTACGGACGCACACCATGTCCCGCAGAGTCACTACCTCGCCACCTGGAGTGATAGACCGAATGGTTTTTCAAATCCAGAGCCTAATGGAACCCCGTCTCGTTTCTCCGCCCGCAGGATGCAGGAGAACTCTTCATCATACGACCCCGCACACACTACTTCCGGCAACAAGAAAGGTGAAAGAATCGAGTGATCCGCATCCTCGTTCCTGATCTTTAAATGTGTTTCCAGGTCTTGGGCCTGGTGCGACAGTTTCATCGCCCCGAGACACTATTTCCCCCCAGGGATACTCCAAGTTCGACAACCCAAGATCTGGTGAGTATGTCAGCGGAACGCCGAGTGGCACAACCAAACACTCATGCCATCTACGAATTCCGATGTCTGTGTTCATGGCAGCAGCAGGTAGTCGTACCGCTACCACTGGTAGCTGGCAGAGTCCAGCTGGCAGAGAACTAAAGAAGGTAAAGTTGAATGGTTCTCTATTCCTTCTACAACCGACCGTGCCCTCTGTAGAACTCGGTCAATGTCCCAAGTTCACAAATCAATGTTGTCATATTCGGTGAAACCGGCGTCGGAAAATCATCTCTCATAAATTTGATTGCCGATGAAAAACGCGCACATACTTCCAATAGCGCGCTTGGATGTACTTTTGAGCACGAACGACATGACATCACAGTGGGTGGGGTGGCTTGCACCTTCTGGGACACTGCTGGACTTGACGAAGGAAGCAAAGGCACAGTCCCCGCTGACGTCGCGGAAAATAATCTGAAAGTATTGCTCGGAGAGTTGGTACATACAGGCATCCACCTCATCATCTATTGCATCCGCGCCGCCAGGCTCACCAAGGCCCTAAAGCGCAATTACGACTTGTTCTATGTCGGAGTCTGTCAAAAGAAGGTGTCTGTCGCCTTGGTCGTGACGGGTTTGGAGTATCATGAAGGTGAAATGGAGACGTGGTGGTATGCGAACGAGGATACTCTGCTGCGGTCAGGGATGCGATTCGATGCACATGCGTGCGTGACGACGCTGGATTCCGAAGACCAGACGATAGAAAGTCGGCGATCAGAGTCACGGAGACGCTTACATGGTCTCGTCCTCGAATGCTCCAGGCTCCCTCCTTGGAAGGTCACACAGGTGTTTCCATCGTCGGTCTTCTCCGCGTCTCGCGATGGCTTCAGGGAGAATCTTTCTGTGGGGGTACCGGGAAATATGAAAACCGTACGCAAGGTGATCATTTGTGACGTGACCACGAGCCCTCAGATCCTCATCCATGTGTCTCGCGGGATCACCGCTTCTTGCCAAAGGTTCAATGGCACGATAAACGGCAAACAGTATGAGTTTGTCCGAGTGGACAAACATACCCTGGAGACCACATTTCAGCATGAAGAGGCCATCGGCGTGCTTGTGTTCTACACTTCCGCTCTTGTCGATGGTGAAATACCCCAGGAGGACATCGCTGTGCTGAAGAAATTTTACATCACTGCGACCGGGCGTATCTGTCCTGTAATCGTCGTCCTAGGAGGTTGTAATAACGAAGAAACCGCTCGCAGGCTCGGGGGTGGCGTTACCTTGCATGACGGCGACATTCATGAAGATCTCGTCTTCCTTCCTAACACAGAGGACGATCGGTCTAACAAGTTGCATGAGATGATCGAAAGCCTATGTATCGAGCACTTGGGTTTGGAAGTCATCGAGTTTGGCGAAGCTGGCTGGGAAATCTTCCAGGCCGTTGAAGTTCAAATCTCACATGTCGCTGAACTCGTGAAGAGAGCGGGAGTCTGTTTGCTGCACCCCATCGCTAGATGCTGGAGAGGCGGGGATGGGAGGGAGCGGTGAAGACGCGAAACAATTTGCTTTTGGTGTGCGAGCACCAAAATGATAGGCGACGCAACATCGGAATATGAGTCGGAGGAGCAGCGTGGGAGAGCTAAGTCTGCGTCCTCTGGCCAATTATAACTTCCAATTCGTACTTTGCACTTGCCATGTTGTTGTTTAGAGAAATAACAGCATGTACGAGAGCCGCAAATTCCATCTCGATATACTCCACTTCCATTCGTCGTCCAATGCTACCCTCTCTAATCTAACACCACCCGCGGAACGGCTCAGACTCATGTCATTTCCTTTTCTGTTGCACACATACTTCACCAACCATCCCGTTTCTCCACTAGTCCGACAGAGAGGAACGACGATGCCCTCATTGAGTGCGCCCCGGGGTGGGGCGGGGGACTCGCCGCCGACCCAATGACCCATGCGACGCATGCGCGATGAGGTTGGCGGTCACATGGCAATTCTGGCGTTGGAGATTGCGGGCGTGATGAGCGACGATCTTGGGCTAGGCAGTGTGCAAGTTAAGTCCCATGGCTGTTCCAAAAGTAAATATGAGTCGCGATTATGGTGTGCGACAGTGGCGGCCCCCCGGGGTTTTTCATTACCGACAACAGTGGATGACCCTACAGTGCGGAGAGATCAATGTTCGTTGCATAGTGATAGTAGCTAGGATCACGGCACACAAGATTCGATATTGTAAACGAGATCGAAATCGAAAAGCTGGGCGGGGAATACGAGCTGGCACATCTCTGATATAATCGGGGAAGGCGCCTCATCAGCCATCCCGCCTCTAAGAAGCCTAGTTACCCTTCTTAAGGAGAATCTGTGCCAACTTTTGAGCGTCATCACGAGAAAGCGCACATCGTGTTTCGAGTGTTTTTATCAGCCCCTTCTTCTGAAGGGCCTCCTTCTTCGTTACATATGACCTGAGCAGTTGAGTGACAGCAGCGAACCAACTCTTCACGTCTCGCACATAAGTAGGGCTGGATTTGGTTACAGCATCATGCAGCATGTTTCGAAGAGCCGTTTGCGACTCAACCCGCTTCTGTACATATGGCTTTACCTGAGCCGAAACGGCCGTGATGCACGTGTGCGCGACAGAGTGGATGCCATACTCTTGCAACACCGTTTCATTCTTCACCCACCAGTCCTCCATGACATCCTCGTGTTCCAAATTCGTGACAACGATGGCGAGAGGTACCTGACTCCCGCACAGAACCTCGTAAAATAGACGATAGCTTCTCTGCATCGCGGCGGTGATCCTACCGCCCTTGATGCAAAAGAGAAGGAGATCGACACCACCACCGTCATGCAGAGCTTTGACGAGCTGGTGGGCTTTCTCAATGGCACCCATGAATGAGTTGATGCCCATTTCTGGTTCTTCGAGCCCGACGGTGTCAAAGATGCGGAGTGAGATTTCTTCCGAATGAGCAAACCAGTACTCCGTTGATTGTAGCGTGCAGCCTTGTAGATGTCCGGAGGTCTGTGCGATCTCACCTCCGGCCATGAGATTGAGCACGGAACTCTTGCCGACGCCGGTTTCCCCAAAAAGGATGACATTTTTGAGTTTTTTCCCGATGTATTCTGACAGAAAAGACGAGGTTGGTAACGCTACTTGATGCTCCTTTGGCTGACCTACTAATTTTTGCATCCTCGGTGAGATGACTTTGAAATGGCGTTTCCGTGCTCTCCGAGACTGATCCGGCGGGATATCTTCAGGGACTCAGGGAGATGGTGACGAGTGATTAGCTTACCTTCCCCGTTGACGGCAGCACTATATATCAATCCATTTGGCAGAGCTTCTCCCCCTTCTGGCGTACCGCGGGATGAACTGGACGAGGTGGTCTTCGAATGGGCAAAATTATTCCGTCCCCTACCTAGGGCGGCGGAAGCTTCATGTTGTGGACCGTGGCGTGGATACCTATCTGGATAGGCATTGGCATGCATTGCCACTGGGCCGGAAAGAGATGGGGGTTGGTGGTGCCACCTGGCATTCCGCTGACGTACTCACCAGATCTTGCGTAATCGAGCGTAGGATGTCCTCGAGGGAACATACTGTCTTGTGACCACGGGGCTGGCATACCAGGCTCAGGGCCTGGACAGCGGAAATAATTTTAGCGATCCAGAGACGAGGGTACAAATGACCATTGCCCTACCTTTCTTGTTGCCGAATGCATCGTGCGCGGGGTCGTATTGTAAAACGTTCTCCTGGATCCTACCGGAGGAGGGGAAAGGTGGAGTGCTAACACGTTCCGAGTAT